>JAECUM010007236.1:0-79241 GCA_016617855.1 Megalonaias nervosa | reverse complement strand
TTTTGTTTTGTTTTGTCTCAACAAATCCTTTACTTACATGACTCTATGGTCTAAACCAAATAACTGAAAGTAACAAAACCAACAAGTTTAGTAAAATCAGCAAAAAAATTATTTCTCTAAATTACAAAGTGAAACTTTAGGAGGAACGTACAGTATTGTAAATTAAATCCCAAATAATCCTCAACGTTCAGTCACAAGACCAAAAGTATAGAGTGTCCAAAATGAATTCCAATATTGAATGTTCTGATGTACCAATAGTCTTGAATAGGTTGATGTACCGACAGTCTTGATGTATCACAGTGATATAATCTAGAATGTCTTTGAATCAATTCACATTAATCCCAAAATGGTACTTCAATCAAAACAGTCAATGAGCACTTTGTAATTCCAATGAATAAGTTTCAAATTAATGATTCCTCTCAAATTACATCGAACTTAACTGAAAATTATTCCACAGACTCATCTTTAAATTGGAATGAATAATTTTTTTTTACCTCAAACCTATATAAAAACCTAAGACAATAAAATGAACAGGACGTGAGTCATAAGTTCTCTTCCAGAACATTCTAAGTTTGTAAATAATGATAGACTTTGAACTCAGATATCAGTAAACCACCTATTTATAACTTATAAACATAACTAAAATATTATAATAGTCAAGTAGCCCAAACCACTACCCTCACTTTCGGACAAAGGTCAAGCGCACATTAGAAATATATATATAGATTCAGAACTTGTCCTTTAAATACAGAAGAGAGTAATATCTAAAACTCTTTTTGATGTTTTCCTTGCAAATATTTTTGTCATTTATAAGCACATTGTTGTAAAGGGACAACATAGCTATTGGTTTAAATCTACAATGTTCGTTACATGCTGTTAAAGAAGACTAGAGCAATGGCTACGGCAGGAAATGAAATAAAATCTATGTCATGTGGTCTCGGGCCGAAGAAAGAGAAATCTTTTACTCAGTTCTAAATACAAGCATAGGAAGGGCAGGGTGAATCTAAGTGTATATTAAACTTCATTAAATGGACACTCGTTGGCACAAAAACAAACTTTCCACATGTCTGATATGTATGATATCCATGCCCCTATTTCAACTGCCAACCTCATATTTAAATTAAAGAATTAAAGACAACCACAGTTAGCTCATATTTAAATTAAAGACAACCTCAGTTAGCACATATTTAAATTAAAGACAACCTCATCAACATGATTCTCTCTCTCTCTCTCTCTCTCTCTCTCTCTCTCTCTCTCTCTCTCTCTCTCAACAACAAAGAAGGGTGTCACTGCATGGGATACAAAGATAACAGTAGCAGCATCTCTTCTCTCACAATCCAAACAGGCTGGACAAGAAATCCATAATTATGTATTCCTGTCATGTTTTTCTGAAATGAAAGGAGAAATTTCCATTTTTCGTGAAATAAATAAAGAATAGTAACATGTGGAATATGTTTTGAATTACAAATTCTGTTTACAAAATGCAAAGCTTAAATTCAGTTTTTTATTTTACATCTGACCAGTAACCGTTTCTTCCAACGAATACATACGTGTGTGTGTGTGTGTGTGTGTGTGGTGTGTGTGTGTGTGTGTGTGTGTGTGTGTGTGTGTGTGTCTGGTGTGTGTGTGTGTGTGTGTGCGCGCGCGCGCGCGCGCACTCTTAAGAAATCTAACCAAAATAATGCAGGTAATCAATTTAATTTCTCTTGAAAGAAAGAAAATAAAAAAATGGATTTCTCTGAAGAATTTTCTATTCAAGCTATTGGTAAAATAACAAAATAAGCAGCTGATGTGCCCTACGGATATCAAGTTCAAGAAAGAAAGCTAGTCAAAACTTAATAACTCAGCGCTGAGTATGAGTGTAATATACGTGTCATTTCAAGGGGGAAAAATTCCCAATTTTTGTTCCTTTCAATCTATGTCTTTAACAGCACGCTTATATTTCTTTATCTATATAGCGATATTCTAAAATGTGCAATGAGCGTAAGTTTCCAATTCTTTCAGTTTAGCTCTGTGCATGCTTTATCTGTGTGAATCTATTATACATAATACTATACCAGTTTATTTCTAGTTGGATGGTGTGTTCCTTTCAAATTATTAATTTTACTCACCGTTCGTAAGATAATGTCAATGGTAGCAAGCGAGAATGAAATCCTCTAATCGCTATCGTATCGAGCACACCCTCAGCCTTCTCCTCCTTCTTCTTCCTCTTTGAGGAGCTGAGGAATAATAATAATAATAATAATAATAATAATAATAATAATGGTGAAGATGAGGATGATAATAACAAACGGTTAGCTCAAACTCTATACGTTATCATAAAAATTGCCTACTCTTTCAAAGAGAATATTTACAAGAAAGAACACAAAACATTACCGAGACAAATAATACAGCAATGTGTCATACACAACAGCCGTCCTACTTTGTGCGTAGGTTACACCAGTCTTAGTGAAACGATCCCCAGGTACGTACGCGTGTGGAATGATTGCATGCTAATCGTATAAATCAATACTGCTCCAGTGTAACTTAAACTCGAGACTTGGGATTGTTAGTGAACGTACACGGCAACCTCCGTAGCGATAGTGGCTGCCATACGACGACGGCTGTTGTGTTCATCGGCGACCACAACTGCGATTTCGGTACGTGAAGGAAATTTGATGCATATCTGTAATGCCTATATACGAAATCGTTTTGCTGTTGGACACGGTTCGACCGTGAGCCATAACAATGCAAGTATGTCTGCGTTTTCTCAGGCATCTATTCCACGTTCTCGCGTGGATTGAGTTGTTTTACTGTGCAACCAGGTGTATTTCATCTAGGGGAAGCTGCCTCACAACCTGCCGTGTCTTGTCTTGAATTCCGAACAGTGCTAGTATACATGCTTTTCACTTGACATTCTTATTCCACTCTCTTGACAAGATTATCTAAGCTGATTCATGGTAGGCATGCTGGTGGATACAAGAGAAAATCATTGTCTAATTGCTTGTTTAGTAATAAACTTTTTTTTATAAAAATATAAGAATGCTTTAATCCTTAACACCGTAATCGGCCTTTTCCATGGAAAGATTGCTGTCGTTTTCCTTGACGAAAGGGTTGGCAAGTTTTCGTCTCAGCCCAAGATAATACTCGGCAACAGATCCGCTTAATCGACTCTATGGTCACAAACTTTAGGAACAGAAAAGAAGAGAAACCAACAAGTTTTGTAAAATTTAATAAACAATTTAATTATTAAAGTGATAAATGATAAATATGAGAGGAACTTACAGTATAAGGAAGTAATCCCAAACTGATCTTTATAATGGTCTACGAAGTCCTAAACGAATGAAAAGTCCTTTCAGTTTTGTGTGTGTGATTTGTGTGATTTAGATTTTTAACGTAGCTTTAACAATTTTTCAGTCATATCGCTACGATGTCTACAGTGTGACAGTTTATAGTGATGTCTAGCACTGGGGCATCATGCCGCAGACATGTAGCATGATGTCCCACCCAGTCACATTATCCTGACACCAGGCCGACCAGTCCTAACACTAACCTCTTAATGCTGAACGTCAAGCGAGGCAGCTGTTAGTACCATTTTTTAAAGTCTTTGGTATGACTCGGCCGGGGTTCGAACCCGCGACCTCCCGCATCCGAGGCGGACGCTCTAACCACTAGGCCACCGGAGCGGTCCCTTTCAGTTTTAATACCGGAAATGTACTGGTCCTCCAAGAACCGTGACGTTGTCAAGATGGCGTTGTCCAGAATTCTTTGGAATAATTTACAACAGTTCCATAATGACATTATATTCCAAATAATGAGAACTTTCTATCACCACTGAACAGTCCAAACAAATGTTTTTTCCTCTAGAAAAATATCTAAGTACAACATAAAATACGTCTGCAGACTTACATCAGGAACACAAAAAGTGTGAATGACTCCAAAAATTGGAATGAAACTGAATGCTTAATTTTCTCCTTATATACACCGTATATTGCGATTATTCTTCGCAATATGCCCCATGTGGCAGCATGCACTATTGATTTTGGTGAAGTAAGCATATTCACGTGACCTCGCGCAACCAATGGCAGACCAACAAATTTTTTTCGAAACTTCCATATCCCATCAGTCACTGAGAAACTAAGCCATAGGCGCCATTTTAAGCCTTCATATTACAATTTTTAATACTAAGTGTACGTAAACATCTATTTATAGATCCTACGCAATTTGCATTTTCTTCACAGAGTCGGGTCACGTACATTTATAACAAAAGATATTGCGTATAGTTTCAACCATGAATAAAAATTACGAAAATTAAATAAAATCATTTACCAGGAGTTACAGAAAATATAGATATACATAACAGCAACTAATGTTGAAATCATCTCTCTAATTAATTTGTTCTTGGTAATATTCACCATCATTACTGTTTTCACTCGTTTTTTTTTTTTTCGATGCCATGGTTGTTTTCACTAGTCATTTCAATACCTCCGCTGGGTATCTCAGTCTACGTCAACGACTTGAACGTTTCTTGCACAATTATCATACAATAACTTTTCTAATTTAAAATTGCTAAGTACAGTCATGAAAAACAAAATTTTGGGTAAATTAAGCTTCTTTGAGAATAATTACCCGATCATATTAACGTCAGGAAAATAAACTTCGCTACTTTCCGAATCCAGACTTCCCGTACTGACGAAAATTCGTCTTTTCCGTCTATACACCATATAGACCAAGGCAAAAAACGCTTACCCATTACCTCCTCTTGTTCGCCGCTAAGAGACACCAGTTTTAAGCTGAGCGATACATTAACTGGGATACTTGCATTCGCGATGAGGTTGGATGGTTTTATAGTAATGGGATTCTCAGAAAAAACATAATTTACTAAAACGTATACTTTCTCCTTTGAATAAATTTCCCGATCACATTAAAACTATAAGAATAAAATAGGGGGAAGGATTGCTGAGCATACAGCCTCTGTCACGGGCACCTTTAGAATGAAAATTGGCTGGATTCCCTTTCTGAAGAATTACCCGCTCTCTTTACCTGAGAGCAGCGCAAGCGAAAGTCACTTGATCTGTGTTAACTCTACACGGAAACGAAGAAAATGAATGAACTCTTCTTGCTGATAAATGTTCCGAGCGAATCCAATGAAAGCTCTAAACTATTGCACTGTAAGATGTGATGTCATCAACTGGGTCTGGTGGTCATCATCTAAGCGTCAGTCACTGGACCTTGCAGATTCTTTGTAAAGCTGTATCTTGGAGATGAACACTGAAGAATATTGACTATTTATATCAGCCAACAGCGTCTATTATGTCTCTGTTTGAAAGTCAGACTGGCAGAGACCATTAGCTGAAATCTTCAGGTACCTCTGATCTCGTTAATACGTCGAACATATAACTCACTTCATCCACGATGACAGGGCTTGATGAGTTATATTCTCTTCCACAACCTTCACCAGACGAAAGAGACGCTTTCGTGACGGGAATCTATTCTTAGCTGCAAAGCCTGGTTGCGTCATTAGAGCCGCTGAACAGTCTGATCTGATCTGGAAAAAATTTAAAGGACACGCAACTTGCTCATCCTGCTTGCAGATGCTAAGGCCATCAGAAAGAATGTCTTGTACGATAATAACTTTAGCGAGGTTCTGGCTAAAGGCTCGCGCTGACCTGAATCAAATCATGTCAGAACGTTTTGGTTGCAGATGATCTAGGAAGTTTTGATGTTTGATAGAATTTTTAGTCATCCGGCTAAGAAATATTCTCGATGTATAAAGAGTTGAAAATATAATGAAGAGAACTAAAAATGATATGTTTTATCGAGTCTAGTTTCGACGTTAATTCCTTTGTAACTGTTTCATTGGTTTAGTTATACTTGTCGCTCATGTCCAAATTTGAACGTAAAAGTCGTTGTAAACTTTTCTTGTTAACAAATGATGACAACATGATGAAGTAGCTAGGTATATTACTGACCACATTTTTAATAGCGAGAAACATCAGGACCTGGCTTTAATATCCACAAGGATTCTATAAACCTCGATAATTTACATTCGTTTTTTGTCTTTGCAGTGCAGTACAGAGTGTGGGGGCAAATATTTGTTTGTATGTGTCGAAATCATAAAAGAACGATGATGTTAAGTCATTTTGTCGCTTCCAGCAGTCTATTCCTTTTTTATATAAAAACAGTCATGTTGACTAATTGTTTCCACAAAAATTTGTCAACTAAAATTGATTTATTAATACAATTTGAGAGGAAATCTGTAAGCTCATATTGCTGAAGTAAATTGTAATTATCTAGAATAAAACTGTTTCCACAAATTGGATGGATAGAAATACATCCAAAGAGGTTTAAGAAATGTATTTTAGGTAATGGTGTTATTTGGCAGGGTGCAGAGTTAAGCTAGGAAGAGAAGAGATTTACACGGGTAAATTTCGGTTGTCATTTTTATTAGCCCCCAGCAATGACACGCACATATGTGAGTGTGTCTGTTCAGAGATTCTCTGAATATTTTTTGCATTAAAGTGTTGAAGCCTGTTGACTATAAACAGGTACCTTTTTGGAAGCCCATTCAATAGATAGCAGATGTAGAGGATAGTTGGAATCACCGTTTTCTGAGACATTAAGAGACAGAGAATGTCAACATGTTTTGATCTACTCAGGCAATGTTTCAGTTTCCCCAGATCACCGGTATTTTCCAGATGGGATCTTTATTGACACATTATCATGCCAAAGGAAAGATGCCAGCATATATTTATGTAAGCATTTAACTACTTTTCACAAGAAAATATTGCCAAGTTACATTAGAATGAGTATTTCATGTGTCTCAGCCGATTCCAACAAACTTTCATACAATGCATGCTGTTGCAATCTATTTATCAAGCAGAGAAAGTCGAGACATCAGTTGTTTGGTCGAAATCCAGTTGGAGGTAAATGACCTGGAAATGTTCCAGTTCTTTTGGAATCAGCAGTGTTCTTTGTTATGGAGCCCGTTTGTAGCTCTCTAGAATGGAGGCTTGACCAAAATGGAAACTTTAGTACGAAAATTTGTGGAAATAAAATTGTTTGAATTATTTTAAGTTCAGTATCAGACGGGTACGTTTCTTATAATGTTATAACGTCCCTTGAAAACCTGCTGGAAATGAATTTAGAGTTAATCTTACATTTAGCTGCCTCGACATCTTTGCACATTTGACTTATATAACCCAATACGTATTGATCTTTATTGAAAGGTTGGTGATTCTTGTTGGGTGTGGATCATATTTGATTATGTATGTCCTTTAAAATCTACAGAACCAAAGGTCAGAATCCGACAAGGTGAGAAATCTTCTCAGCATTCAAGGACGAGGAAAAGAGTATTATGAAAAGTTTAAGGAATGCCTTGTTATGTCATGGTACCTGCATTTGAAAGAATACCTCGAGACAGAGAAGGCAAAACTCTCCAATGAATCAGACACAAATCAAAACCTAGTCTATGTAGGTCAGTATTCTTTTTGGAATTACATTTCTTTTCAGAGTCTATTTTGCAAAACCTCCATTGTCCGATTCAGTCGTGAATGAAACACTTATCATAATAATAAAACAATGAGGCTTACGGTATGATATAACACATCATCATGAACTCTATCAGGCAAAGAAAAATGGATGGTAGTAGATTTCACTTACAGCGAAAGGAGATAATTTATTTGACTGAATAACAACAATATCTATTTACAAGTGTTAAGATCGAATGTGGGGCTGTGGCTTGGGGCCACTGTATAGTCCTGTTCTACAGGATCTAGTACACTTGGAATAAATATATATACGAATGAGGCAAATTTAGGGCTGACAATAATAACAGTTACCGAGAATATGTCCGATACTTTCTGTGATTAAATGTATCGTGTACTGTTACAGTACACTATTCATAATAGATTTTTCATGTATGAAGTTTTAACAGCATGTACTTATTGATGAGATGGATTACTTGTTCCATGTGCTAACAAACAATGTCATAGCGCCCTACAGTTTCGTTATACAACGGAAGACACTACCATGTGTAAATCTAAGTTCGTTGTGTTATCAGCTGCAAATACATATTTTCTGAAGATCATTGTTTTTGCTTACAAATATGACACATTACTGTATTGTTTGTCTCGGTAATGTTTTGTGTTCTTTCTTGTAAATATTCTCTTTGAAAGAGTAGGCAATTTTTATGATAACGTATAGAGTTTGAGCTAACCGTTTGTTATTATCATCCTCATCTTCACCATTATTATTATTATTATTATTATTATTGCCCAGCATCTCAAAGATGAAGAAGAAGGAGGAGAAGGCTGAGAGTGTGCTCGATACGATAGCGATTAGAGGATTTCATTCTCGCTTGCTACCATTGACATTATCTTACGAACGGTGAGTAAAATTAATAATTTGAAAGGAACACACCATCCAACTAGAAATAAACTGGTATAGTATTATGTATAATAGATTCACACAGATAAAGCATGCACAGAGCTAAACTGAAAGAATTGGAAACTTACGCTCATTGCACATTTTAGAATATCGCTATATAGATAAAGAAATATAAGCGTGCTGTTAAAGACATAGATTGAAAGGAACAAAAATTGGGAATTTTTCCCCCTTGAAATGACATGTATATTACACTCATACTCAGCGCTGAGTTATTAAGTTTTGACTAGCTTTCTTTCTTGAACTTGATATCCGTAGGGCACATCAGCTGCTTATTTTGTTATTTTACCAATAGCTTGAATAGAAAATTCTTCAGAGAAATCCATTTTTTTATTTTCTTTCTTTCAAGAGAAATTAAATTGATTACCTGCATTATTTTGGTTAGATTTCTTAAGAGTGCGCGCGCGCGCGCACACACACACACACACACACACACACACACACACACACGTATGTATTCGTTGGAAGAAACGGTTACTGGTCAGATGTAAAATAAAAAACTGAATTTAAGCTTTGCATTTTGTAAACAGAATTTGTAATTCAAAACATATTCCACATGTTACTATTCTTTATTTATTTCACGAAAAATGGAAATTTCTCCTTTCATTTCAGAAAAACATGACAGGAATACATAATTATGGATTTCTTGTCCAGCCTGTTTGGATTGTGAGAGAAGAGATGCTGCTACTGTTATCTTTGTATCCCATGCAGTGACACCCTTCTTTGTTGTTGAGAGAGAGAGAGAGAGAGAGAGAGAGAGAGAGAGAGAGAGAGAGAGAGAGAATCATGTTGATGAGGTTGTCTTTAATTTAAATATGTGCTAATTGACGTTGTCTTTAATTTAAATATGAGCTAACTGAGGTTGTCTTTAATTTAAATATGTGCTAATTGAGGTTGTCTTTAATTTAAATATGAGCTAACTGTGGTTGTCTTTAATTTAAATATGAGGTTGGCAGTTGAAATAGGGGCATGGATATCATACATATCAGACATGTGGAAAGTTTGTTTTTGTGCCAACGAGTGTCCATTTAATGAAGTTTAATATACACTTAGATTCACCCTGCCCTTCCTATGCTTGTATTTAGAACTGAGTAAAAGATTTCTCTTTCTTCGGCCCGAGACCACATGACATAGATTTTATTTCATTTCCTGCCGTAGCCATTGCTCTAGTCTTCTTTAACAGCATGTAACGAACATTGTAGATTTAAACCAATAGCTATGTTGTCCCTTTTCAACAATGTGCTTATAAATGACAAAAATATTTGCAAGGAAAACATCAAAAAGAGTTTTAGATATTACTCTCTTCTGTATTTAAAGAACAAGTTCTGAATCTATATATATATTTCTAATGTGCGCTTGACCTTTGTCCGAAAGTGAGGGTAGTGGTTTGGGCTACTTGACTATTATAATATTTTAGTTATGTTTATAAGTTATAAATAGGTGGTTTACTGATATCTGAGTTCAAAGTCTATCATTATTTACAAACTTAGAATGTTCTGGAAGAGAACTTATGACTCACGTCCTGTTCATTTTATTGTCTTAGGTTTTTATATAGGTTTGACGTAAACAAAATTATTCATTCCAATTTAAAGATGAGTCTGTGGAATAATTTTCAGTTAAGTTCGATGTAATTTGAGAGGAATCATTTATTTAAAACTTATTCATTGGAATTACAAAGTGCTCATTGACTGTTTTGATTGAAGTACCATTTTGGGATTAATGTGAATTGATTCAAAGACATTCTAGATTATATCACTGTGATACATCAAGACTGTCGGTACATCAACCTATTCAAGACTATTGGTACATCAGAACATTCAATATTGGAATTCATTTTGGACACTCTATACTTTTGGTCTTGTGACTGAACGTTGAGGATTATTTGGGATTTAATTTACAATACTGTACGTTCCTCCTAAAGTTTCACTTTGTAATTTAGAGAAATAATTTTTTTGCTGATTTTACTAAACTTGCTGGTTTTGTTACTTTCAGTTATTTGGTTTAGACCATAGAGTCATGTAAGTAAAGGATTTGTTGAGACAAAACAAAACAAAATAAAACTAAAACATGGATGAGCCGCATGATATTTTCATCTTTTGTTAATGCTTCGTTTATTAACAGACTGGAGTTTACCATAGTTTAGATAAAGATACCTGTTGCCTCTTGATTAATAAAGAACATTTATTTAGGAAATGGTAAGACAATGTTGAGAAAAAAAGGGGTTCCTGCACAAATTTCAGTCAGAAAATAGAATCACGTAACTCTGTCTGTAGCAGTTTTAAGAACTATTACTTTTTCTTACCAATGAAACCAACATGATCATGCCATCAACACTAACATTGAGAAACATACTTTAAGTGCAGAATGAACATTCTGAGATCATTAAGAGATAGGATGTTATTTAACAGAAATGTGGTCTGGAACGGATGTTCGACACCGAAACAGTGTCCTGGTAGTCCGAACTTGATTTAAGCATCAAGCGTTATCATACACTAATTTGTGAACGTTAAGTTCATGTTTTACTAAATATTCGTTACTTTATATGTATTTCAAGCTATGCTTTCCAGTGCAAATTCTTGTTCATTTCTTTCCATCTCATTTATGCCATTTTTGCAAAATTCAGAATCTGAACAGAGAAAATTGGGTCAGTTTTATTTCGAAACATGATGGGACAGCATATATGCTTGTAGTCAACGTCGGATTAAAGGCAGAACAAATAGAATATTTGTTCCAAGGCCACCGCCAGACCGAAAACGAGGAGACCAGTGCAGTAAAATGGTGGGTTGTTTGTTTGGGGGGGGGTGTCTTCTTGTTTCGGGGACAGGGGGCGCTTTTTAAATGGCTCGATGGCATTCTACCACCGTAATCTGATTTTGGTCATATATGCGTTTGCCAAAATATGTACATCGACCATGAATGTTTTTTGTTGTTCAGGAAATAATTAACAGAAAAGCATACCTTCTGGGTTTTTATATAGTGTGTCAATAAATGAAGGATTATAAAAAGGAAACATTTCATTCAAATATTTCAATTTTCAATTGAACGTGTGACCGAGGTTTGCGTGAAAAATGCAAGTAATAGCATCTGCCATGTGTACGCTTGTTTATGAGTAAATCAACACAACCACATATAATGTTTGTAGTGAAACACATTATCGCAAAAGCATCAGGGATTTTCCTTATTATTCTAACGTAACGTATATGTTGTACGCGGAAGAAGGGCTAGTTTATATTTCTAGTATTTTCGCAACCAATATCGCTAGAGGACAGAGATGACAGGTTTGCAAAATTCATCGTGCGACATTATTTTATTTACGTCTACCAGGCCCTATTGGCTCCTTTTAGTGGCAACTTGACCACACATATTATCGAGAGACTGGAATTCAGAAGACCACCAAACGAGATAATCATTTTTGACACATAACGACTGGATACCTGTGTGTACTGGTAAGTATTCTAACATCTCAAGGTTTATTCTCTACCAGTTATTGAACTCAGCGGCTTTAGAGAACGGTATCTACTAAACATGCTTTTATGAACCGTGATTATTGATAGCAATAGCGTTACCGCGTGAGCTGTGGAGTGAGTAATAGGTCATCTCTCTCTCTCTCTCTCTCTCTCTCTCTCTCTCTCTCTCTCTCTCTCTTAGGTAGCACAAATACAGTTTTTCTTATAAAAATAACTCCAAATTAACAAATAAAAATGAAAATAAAATGCACAAATTACTCATTGAAATTACTCTTACACATAGCATTTCATAAGCATGTTGGATTAGACCGCTCTGGTGGCCTAGTGGTTAGAGCGTCCGCCTCGGATGCGGGAGGTCGCGGGTTCGAACCCCGGCCGAGTGATACCAGAGACTTACAAAAATGGTGATAACAGCTGCCTCGCTTGGCGCTCAGCATTAAGAGGTTAGTGTTAGGACTGGTCGGCCTGGTGTCAGGATAATGTGACTGGGTGGGACATCATGCTACATGTCTGCGGCATGATGCTTAAGTGCTAGACATCACTATAAACTGTCACACTGCAGACATCGTAGCGATAATACTGAAAATTTGTTAAAGCTACGTTAAAAAATCTAAATCACACACACAAACACACACACACACACACACATGGGGGATTAGTAATATCTATCGCATTGCATATTGCTAAGCTAACGCTGATCTTCAATGCACAGCTGAGGTGGTCATTTCCAAACTTTGAAGCCTGGTGGGCATTTAAACAATCCTGTTGAAACATAGTTTTGAATGGGAGCTGAATATGTGCGATCGATCTCAATTTTGCACAATCTTGCACAGTACAAAACTACTGTTTTAGCCTCCAAATTGGACATTGTCAGCCAGGATCAACATTAAACTATCTGTCTTGCTTTCCAACGCATTTACATGCGTTCTACATTGAGATGACTTTGAAAAGATTACAAAGCTGACAGGTGCCCATTTCCGAAACTGTGGTGTGCTACCTTAATAACACACACCGATTCCCCTCCCTTATTTCTTCCCGTCACAACTCCGTATTTGACTGTATTAACTGGAAGGGAGTCTTAAGAAAAGCGCGAGTGTTAGCATATAGTCATCATTCCTAATTTGTTAATATGTGCGTACCACCTCCAACCGCATTATACAAAGTACAAGAACGTATGTATAAAATCAAAACACCGGGGTAGTGGACAAGTTAGGAACTAGAAATACGATTAATACGATTATTCTGTCTTTTTAGTCTTTATCATTCTTATGTATCCACATAATCATCATCATCTTCTTATGCGATCCAACCTGACACCAAAACATTCTCTGTAAACCACTACTCGGTTTCGAAAACGAACGTTTCGTATTGTTGTAGAGGTTTTGAATGGTATGCATGTAATACGTAGCCAACTGAGGTTGTAATTTAGAAAGACCACCCTTATTTATTACCAGCATTAATTACGGGAACAGAATTTACAGTTGAATATTGATTCAAGTTTTGGAGTTTTATGAAACGTTCTGCTGAAAAGCAGACCATTGGGTTAATCACACACACACACACACACACACATACACACACACACACACACACACACACACACACACACACACACACACCACTAACCTTGAGGATGTCATTCAAACTAGGTAAGAAAGAAGCAATTGATTTTTTGGATAAAATCACTGTTTAACAAAAAATGCTTTGAATCGAGCTATAGGCCTGGTTTGAACAGGTGAAGTAAAATTAAGAGTTATTACCTAGCTGGACGAGAACGTAAGCATGAAGGGACCAAGTGATATCTATGTTATACCGCCCATTTCTCGAAGCGGGAATACTATAAAGACGGTTTAAATCCCTTAAATTGTGTATCGACGGAAACAAGCACAAAAGAAGACGCTCTCTTTCAGGTGACAGGCGGCCTTTGCAAGCAATTTGATGGGGATATATACCTGCCCATCTTCGCTAGCCAAGGTTCCGATATTGTTAACCTATCTACACCTTGGCGGATCGAGCAGATATTTTCTTGCTTTGCCCTAGTGATATCTGCTGCATTTAATGAGTTGCCTCCCTTAGTATCTAATACCAGCTTACCAATAGTGTGCAACTGTGGTGCATTGTACATCAGCCGAAAATGGTGTAGGAAATTACTTCAAAAAGATACTTTGCAAGTTTAACATTGAAAGTATGACAACGTACCAGAGAGAAGCCATGATAGGTGTATTTGAGTGAAAGGTATTTGTACAAACCCGGCCCGCATTGATAAATTGCTTATTTATGAGTCCATTCAACTTGTGTGCTCCCCTTGTCCCGATCATATAGGAACAGTGTTCAAATTTGAACAACTTAATTTTGATTGGATGCGATGGCTTGTAAATATGGTTAATATATCTGAATCTTTGCTAGCGACGATGATACCTGACGGGTACTTCTTTATATGTACGGACAACATAACATCACCAATATTAACAATATTATTTAATAAACAATTCCATGTAGGATATTATCCAGAATATTGCCCAACGACCCTCCAATTACAGAGGCATTAGTCTATTACTTGTATTAGGCAGAGTGTTTACATAGGATAATGAATGGGTGTAGGAAATCGAATTACTAGTCAAAGAGCAAGCAGGATTTAGAGTGGACTATTCTACAACAGATACTATATTTATATTATATAGGTTAATTTGTAAATATTTAAGAAAATGTATAGAGGTAGATTCTATGCAGTATTTATTGACTATGAAAAAAGCTTTGATAGGGTAGAGAGACTTTCAATGTACCAAAAGCTAGTTAGTGAAAATAGGAGTGGAAAATGTTAAGAATCATTAGGGCAATTTACAATAATGTAAAAATATGTGTTAACTTCAACAATCCTATTACCGATGTGTTTAAAATTGGCCTTTAGACGTACGCCAAGGTTGTGGTTTATCGCCTTTACTTTTTTCTGTATTTTTGAACGATCTGAAACCCTTTTTGGATGAAAGAAACAGAAGAGTGTTGGTAGAAACCTTATAACTATTTTTACTGCTGTATGCAGACGATTTAATTGTCTTTGCTGACACTGCTCACCAGTTGCAAAATATGCTCTATAGCTGCATGCATAGTGCCTAAAGTGGAAATTAACAGTGAATATAAAAAAACGAGAGTGGTTGTATTTCGCAGAGGTGGCTATCTCAGAAGATACAAAAAGGGGTATTATGGTCATACAGAGGTAAAGATTGAATCATATTATAAGTATTTAGGAAGAATATTTTCTTAAAAAATCTCTTGGTATATGGGCCAGAAAACGTTATCATTGAAGGCGCTGAAGGCTATGCATATAGTGAAGCAAAGTCTTTCAAAATTTGGCAGATTATCCGTAACTGGATTGCTTCGTCTGTTTGACGCGAAGATAGCTCTCATCCTTAACTATGGGGCTGAGGTTTGGGGGTTTTACGATGCCAATGATACTGAAGAAGCTCGTTTGTCATTTTGTAAATATATTCTTTGTACATCTCAGTCTACTCCAAATGAATTCGTATATAACGAATTAGGAGGAATTAGTATGCAGTATATAAGATATAAACGTATCTGGAAATATTGGCTAAGAATTCTAAAAATGCCAGAAGACGGATATCCTAAACAATGCTACAATTTACAGTTAAGATGAGGGAAAAATTGTGATTGTTGGGCTAACAACGTTAAAGGGCTTTCTATTTACATTTGGATTTGGCAATGTTTGGTGTATTCGGGACGTAAATGATAAAAATATATTTCTTGGTTTCTTCAGCCAGAGATGTGAAGATATTTTTAGGCAAAGGCTGCAAGAAGAAATTAAGTCGATGGAAAGACTGCGTTTCGTTAGGTCACTGGGATTATAATTATCTTGTCAAAGATATTTAAAATCGTTGGGAGATAGCGATGTTTGTTATATAATCACTGTGCTTAGAATGGGGAACTTGCCAATCAGAGGTAACACGGGAAGATATGAAAGTATTTGGTATAAGGAAAGATTGTGTCGAATTTGTAACGTTAACATCGAATCAGAATTCAATTTTATTACTGCCTGTCCCCTATATGGAGAAATACGAACAAAATGTTTACACACCTTTGTATATAAAAATCTAACTTTAGAAAAATGTAGGTCTGTTATACAAAATGATACTAGCAAATTTCTGATGACTAATTTAGTAATGTTTACCATAAAAGATTTAAAGATTAGAGAAACCGTTTTATCAAACACTCCACCGCTCTGGTGACCTAGTGGTTATAGCGCCCACCTCGGATGCGGGAGGTCGCGGGTTCAAACCCCGGCCGAGTCATACCATAGACTTACATAAAAATGGTACTAACAGCTGCCTCGCTAGGTGCTCAACATTAAGAGGTTAGTGTTAGGACTGGTCGGCCTGGTGTAAGAATAATGTGATTGCTGGGACATGATACTACATGTCTGCGGCATGCTGCCAGAGTACTAGACATCACTATAAACTGCCACACTGCAAACATCGTAGAGACATGATTGGAAAATTGTTAAATCTACGTTAAAAATCCAAATCACACACACACACACACACACACACACA
This sequence comes from Megalonaias nervosa, assembly GCA_016617855.1. Classification (NCBI taxonomy): domain Eukaryota; kingdom Metazoa; phylum Mollusca; class Bivalvia; order Unionida; family Unionidae; genus Megalonaias; species Megalonaias nervosa. The sequence continues at coordinate 62,785 of JAECUM010007236.1, read as the reverse complement.
CACACACACATCAACGACTCTTGCTACATAAGACTCTAGATCAATATCACAAAACTTGCTCCATGCAAGTTGTAGGGTTCTCCTTAAATTCGTTTGTGTGATTACTCTGTAATATGTACCTGTATCTCACCCAGTTCGAAAAATGCAATAATGATTATGTCATATATATCATTTCCAATAGGTGCGATGTTCTTTTGTTACGTACTATAGCATCTTTTTCTACCGCATGATGTATTGATATGTATCATGGGTCAGTGGCCTGTATTACAAATAAACATTATTATTATTATTATTATTATTATTATTCCACACGGATAAGAAGTAACAGATAATAAGTACAGATTTGACAATGATGGAAAGATAACAAATGAGTCCAAAAGATCATGCAGATGAGCAGGTTTATCTTCGTTCCTGTTTAGGTGGATACTTTGTTGGAATTTAGATAATTTGTGACCACTACCAAACAAAATGATATCATGTGTACTCCTTCAAATCGAGCCCAGTACAGTGATTGTCAGCTTGAAAATTATTCATGCTTACGTTATAAAGTTTTGTGTGCTTTTGTTATTCATCGAAGAAATGAGAATAAACCATATATGGCTGAACTTCGATAGTCACGAAGTTTCCTGACATCAGTGTCTTGCTAGTCGAATAAATTTTAACTTTGATTTTAGTGTTGAAGTGCTCCTACGTGAGATGATAATACATATAAATATGACAAAGCGTATGAATTTTAATTTTTTTTAAAAATATATCTCCATAGTCTTTCGGCTCTAGTGATTTTGAGCTTTTAATTTTAAAGTCGAGATAGAGAAGAAATTAGGAGTGATCCAGCTCTCCCCATATGTAAATTTGTTACCTTAGACCTTAGACCTCTACATACGAACTGAATTCAGATTGCGGACTTGGGTTTTCTGACCAATAAATTCACCTTTGGAATATGTAGCTTTTATATTTGAGAGCTTCATATTTCATACATCGCTTTCAGATTTCATATTTCAGATTCCAAACATTATAGTTGGGTTTCCAAACATTTGTAGTATAAGTCTTATCGCTTTTTAAACTAGTATCGAGGTGACATTTACTGATACCAATATGCCGTAATTTTTTTCCAAATTTTTTTTCCATAAAGAAACTGAGGTTGTGATTTAAAGAAATTCATGCACCCCCAACCCCCAATAAAAACAACAAGACAAGGCAAAAAAACCCATAAATACCTTGAAATCAGATCTTGTGAAGGAGAACAAAAGAAAAATGCAAAACATTACTAGAATTAAAATTTCCTAATTTGTGTTAGGATTGAATTTTTCACTAAACTGTATTGAAAGCAACCTTTTGTAATCCTGTAATAGAAGTGTGTATTATTTTAATAAAGAATGTACTTTTTATGTCTGAATTACATAACGCATTTCTTCTTGTATTCTAAGTCAGCAAATTTAGACTCAGTAACAAGGTGTGTAGAGCAAACCAAATTCTCTTCTGTTGAGTATATCAGCAATATTTTACGTATTTCATGGTAAAAGCTGTTATATAGACCTTGAAAAAACAGACAGTAGTGGATCTTTGAGTTCTGGTGCAAAGCTAAGGCGCGTAGTCGGCAAAAATATTTTCCTTATTTGGTCTCGAGGTTACATCCTAAATCGCGTATAAAGCGAGACGCCGCAATGCGCAAATTAGTTCGTTCACCAGAGCTCAGAAATTCGTCCTCTCTTTAGGTAAGAGACTGTCTATATTTGTAAGATTTTTTCCTGGGTATAAGGAATTTTAGTGTTAAAATGTTAAGGTAGGAGTTCAGTCTAAAACTGGCGCATTTGCAGCATTTTTTATTATTTTAATATTTCTTTACTATTCTTTAATATAGTGTATTGGAAAGTTGAATTGTATAAGAATGTATATTTACGTGCATTTAAATCATTGATTAATTATTGTAAAAGACGAGTTCACTGCCAACATCATACTCAGTAGTAATTTAATTTAGAAATAAAATATTCTTTAAGTAATAGAGTTTATTATTTTATTATGTTAGATTAAATTCAGTAAAATACATTTCTACTAAATGATTGCGGTATTAGTCTGAAATATTGAATTTTTCCACATTTTTGGCTGTCGTGAATTATTTGTATTGTATTCTAAAATATAGAAATTCAGAATTATATGAAGTTGGTAAGCTTGAATGAATATTGTAAATTTATATGTATGTCTTATATCTGAAGTGTAAAGTTTATGTAGATGTACATTATAGAATGCAATTTTATTTGTCAATTATTTCAATAAAGGTAGTTCGTTCATGAGAGCTCTGAAGTTCTTCTCTTACAGTCGATTCCATACCTCTCGTCTGCCTTCCCCAAGATGTATGCGTGTCTACATCGTTATGAGTGACACCTCTTTTTAAGAGAGCCCGAATACTCTCTCTCTCTCTCACCATGGGTGAAGACATTTGTTTCTTAAGTTATGAGTAAATCCTTCTAATAACACCTGTACCGTGCGTTTTCTACTACAGCTTAATTAAGCTGATCTGGAAATATATTGCGATTTATATATCAATGTAAATTACAAAATAAAATTCTCTCTCTCTCTCTCTCTCTCTCTCTCTCTCTCTCTCTCTCTCTCTCTCTCTCTCTCTCGTGCACACACACACACCATTTCTGATTCAGGGTGACACTTCCTTTGGAAAACAAGTAATTTCTGTATCAAGCTGGCCATCTGTGATGGATTATTTCCCGTACGTTGCTCTCGTGCAAAGTATGTTATTTATTTATTTATTTATTCATCCACAATCCATAATTAATTAATTCATTCATTTTGCTTCCTTATATTGTACCACATTGTTCAACAATACAAATGCACGGGTATAGGAACTGCTAAGGCATATATAGTTCTATCGTCAAAATTAAGGGTCATGCACGGGTATAGGAACTGCTAAGGCATATATAGTTCTATCGTCAAAATGTAAGGGTCATGCACGGGTATAGGAACTGCTAAGGCACATATAGTTCTATCGTCAAAAGAATGTGCAACTTCATATAGTTCTAAAAATTGTGCACGGGTATAGGAACTGCTAAGGCACATATAGTTCTATCGTCAAAATGTAAGGGTCATGCACGGGTATAGGAACTGCTAAGGCACATATAGTTCTATCGTCAAAATGTAAGGGTCATGCACGGGTATAGGAACTGCTAAGGCACATATAGTTCTATCGTCAAAATGTAAGGGGTTAAAGACTACTACTTTACTTTTTCTTTGTTGTTTTTTTTTTTTTCATGCTTATTTAAAGAGGTTATTTTTTCCCAACCCAAAGCAAATCGTACATGGGGCAGATAATTTTTACTGAACAATATCCGGACAGGATCTTTTTAATTGTTATTAAATATTCATTGTGTAATACGACACGCTATCCAGTCTCATGCTCATTTGGGGAAGCATTGTTATGATGAGTTCATAATCATGCATTCATTTTCTCCTTTTCTCCCGCTCTGATGATCCATTATCAGATTTCTCGACCATCTGCGACCACAGTGCCTTTCGCACACATACTTTTGAGTCTTCTCCCTTTTTTATTCATAAGGGATCTTACTGTCCCAAGTTGGCCCTCGACCACGACCTACATTTAGCACAGTGACGCCATCAAAGACAGAATCAGGGATCCCAACATCACCATGGAGCAACTTAAATATCTTATTAGGGAGTTCAATATGTAAGTAATTATTATTCTTTCCATCTATCAATTCATATTTAGTTTTATATGACCAGTTTATATTTGATTCTGGCACGTTTTTTAACAATAGTAATTCCCAATGAAGGAGATCAAAGTCAGAGGTGCTTGGGTTTACTCATTCCCAATGTTTACCGAATGCATATCACAGATCAATCATGCCACAGACCAGTAAACACCGGTATTTTTGTAGTTACGTCCATTCCTACAAGTAGGTCCGCTGTTGCTAGATTTCTTTATTTTTTTAAGTTGTGTACATGCTGTGGCTTTATTTTTGTTACTCTCCACAAACTGTTGACTTCCTTTTATACTATTCTATCTCGGAACTTGTGAAGCCCGTTCGGAGCAAGCATTAATATTCATCATGAATTATGTTTCACGATGTCGATCATACGAGAAGGAGATCAAAGTCAAAAGTGCTTGGGTTTACTCATTTCACATTTTCTTTGTGGGATTTACTTAGGAAAAATGTTTATTTACTTTATCTGCAATATTTACACGCATTTGTGATTAGTGGAATTCAGTTTCAATACAGTGTCAAATTATACACAGATGTGTGTTTGCACAGTTTGTCATTCATCATCAATTCATCAAGAATAACTAGCCCACACTATAAAGAAGGCCACGTGCTTATTGGAGAGAATGGATCACATTCTTGGTCGGGTGGATCAAATGGACATGGTGAAAACAACCATACAATTATTTGAGAGAGGTGCTGGAGGAGGAAACGATTAAAATCAAGAGGTTTAATTATAAGAAAAAAGTGGCAATGAATAATGACAGGAAAAGAGCAAGAACGCCTCAACTAATCAGGATAAGGATCCAGCAGTGGGTAAGGAAAAGGGAATAACCGTAGTAAACAACGATATTGGGATGCTCACAGAGGAGATATGGCCACTTAGGGCAAGTGTAGCCAAACAAATAGCCATTCTCAAGGCTAGTATCAATGTAACTTTTAGTACCACCAAGATCATTGAAACACAAAAATGCTATTTTATCATTGCCCAAATCTTTTGTATCTATGTCATTGTAGTATCCCCCTGTCTATGGTTTTATCTTCCACAACAAAACGCAAACCCCCTTCATGTTGTGTAACAGCATTTAAGTGTGAGTGACGGTATCCTTGTGTGAATATGTGAGCATTCCAGCCCTTTTCTGTCTCGGTAAATTTGGTTTCATTCTTAGCCCTCGGTAACGATAACTTTCCCTTGTTTATTATAGCATCACACTCTACTAATATGTCCTTCAACGACCACCTTACCATCAGGATTAAGTCGAATACGTGCATTGATAGCACAATGGTAAAACGTTTAACGTGCATACTACAGGCCCATTGTGAAATCCTCGGAGATAGTACACGCTATAATTAGTGATATCTTTTTAATATCGGTAGTTTCCTTCAACCCTACAAGTAATCTTAAGGCTATTAACAGTACCAAGGGAAGTAATCTTAGGGCCATAACAGTACCAAGGCAAGTAATCTTAGGGCCATTAACAGTACCAAGGCAAGTAATCTTAAGGCCATTAACAGCACAAAGGCAAGTAATCTTAAGGCCATTAACAGCACCAAGGCAAGTAATCTTAGGGTTATTAACAGTACCAAGGCAAGTAATCTTAAGGTCATTAACAGTACAAAGGCAAGTAATCTTAACGCCATTAACAGTACCAAGGCAAGTAATCTTAGGGCCATTAACAGTACCAAGGCAAGTAATCTTAGGGCCATTAACAGCACCAAGGCAAGTAATCTTAAGGCCATTAACAGTACCAAGACAAGTAATCTTAGGGCAATTAACAGTACAAAGGCAAGTAATCTTAGGGCCATTAACAGTACCAAGGGAAGTAATCTTAGGGCCATTAACAGTACCAAGGCAAGTAATCATAGGGCTATTAAAAGTACCAAGGCAAGTAATCTTAAGGCCATTAACAGTAGCAAGGCAAGTAATCTTAAGGCCATTAACAGTACCAAGGCAAGTAATCTTAAGGCAATTAACAGTAGCAAGGTAAGTAATCTTAGGGACATTAACAGTACCAAGGCAAGTAATCTTAAGGCCATTAACAGTACAAAGGCAAGTAATCTTAAGGCCATTTACAGTACCAAGGCAAGTAATCTTAAGGCCATTAACAGTACCAGGACAAGTAATCTTAAGGCCAATAAGAGTACAAAGGCAAGTAATCTTAAGACCAATAACAGTACCAAGGGAAGTAATCTTAATGCCATTAACAGCGCCAAGGCAAGTAATCTTAGGGCCATTAACAGTACAAAGGCAAGAAATCTTACGGACATTAACAGTACAAAGGCAAGTAATCTTAAGGCTATTAACAGTATCAAGGCAAGTAATCTTAGGGCCATTAACAATACCATGGCAAGTAATCTTAGGGCCATTAACAGTACCAAGGCAAATAATCTTGAGGCCATTAACAGTACAAAGGCAAATAATATTGGGCCCATTAACAGTACCAAGGCAAGTAATCTTCGAGAAATTAACAGTACAAAGGCAGGTAATCTTAAGACCATTAATAGTACCAAAGCAAGTAATCTTAAGGCCATTAACAATACCAAGGCAAGTAATCGTAAGGCCATTAACAGTACCAAGGCAAGTAATCTTAAGGCCATTAACAGTACAAAGGCAAGTAATCTTTGGGCCATTAACGTTACCAAGGCAAGTAATCTTAAGGCCATTAACAGTACCAAGGCAAGCAGCAGAGTGGGTGAAGAGACCAATTTGTGTAGAGACCTTATTTTTTATAAAAATAAAGGTTCCTACGAAGGCTAAAAAAAAGGTCAATGACGCTAAACCAAAGCCTCTAACTTGACTATTTCCATACGGTTGAGAACGGATAATAAATCGTTTGGGTTAGCTCAGTTTTTGTTATCAATCACTGACGTATTTTTTTCAAATTTTTATGCGATTTCATTTACGCGTTGGTCACTCAGTATTGGTCATTCACCCTCTCTGCTGCTACCTTGATAAAATCAAGGATCAAAGATTTTATCCAGACCTACACGATATCTAGATCTTGGATCATGTAAATTTATCGTTATAAATCCGAACGGAACAGATTGTGCTTTTGAAAAGAAATTTTTAAATTTAATTATGTCCATGTCCCCTGAACACCAAGTATAATAAATATTCTGCAGAGTATAATTATCTACTCCATTAAACACACCCAAAATATTACAATTATCTCTGATCACCTAAGGTATTTGTGTATATCGTTGTGTAACATAAATCACGTCAGTATTTTTATGTCTACCTCGAGAAAATATTCTAGCTGGATTGGATTGTTTATCCAGCATAACATCATCGTACACTACTAAATTATTAATAAGTCCATCTAGATCATCTACAGATGGTGCCTCATCGATATCAGTAATAAAATCAATAACATCGTTTCCATCTTCGTCCAATATTTTTGCATTTTCATTAAAATATTTAAGTACCCCATAACACCGCTGATCATCTACAGATGGTGCTACCAAATATAACCTATCCCACTTGAGCCATCGCATTATTAGATTAAGCAATAATTGTGTTTTACCAGATCCAGATGGACCTATTATAATCATTCTGATAGAATTTGGAAGCGCTGGATGGTGCTTTACTGGTTCTTGTTTTCGTGTCGCTGAGAAATCAATTATATCCATATAATAAATAATATGAGTTTATATTGTGTTCGATGCAGAGCACCTACCGATACCACTGGATTAACGACAATAACAACAAAAAATAAAAGACGTGCAATTACAGGTAAATGTGTAAAATGTGGCACACAAAAATATAAATTTATTTCATCGACGAAGAACGGTGGAGATATCGCCGCTTCATTAGGGAAATTGCCAGGAGTTCCATGGGCTAAATACCCTGGTGAGAAACATCTTCCTGGATATAATTATGGTGGTCCTGGAACCCGACTTGATATCCGACTTGATGATCAGGATCAACCAAGACCAGGAGAGCATCCAGTAAATAAGATTGATCAAGCGTGTTATGTTCATGATGTTGCGTATAAAAGTAAAGATTTGCAGCAACGACATCTCGCAGATGTGAAATTGATTCATGCGTTAAATTCTATACCTAATAAATCTCTCAGAGAAAAACTCGCTAGTTTTCTAATAAAATCTGCTATGAAAGGTAAAATAATGCTAGGGGCTGGTAATTAATTATATAACTAATATAATTGAATCTGTTTATTATTCCCCGAGAGGATATTGGAGAGGCAAAGCAGCGATTACTAAACTTTCCGAAGCAGCAAAAGTCTCACGTGATGTCGCTGCAGCGTGGTTAGCACGACAGGCAATATGGCAGATTTATCTACCACCACCTAAAAAAATTCAATACGCACATTTTGATGTCAGCGTCCCTAATGAAGTTCATCAAGCAGATATTTTGTTTTTACCACACAATACTGTTAAAACACGTGGACGAAAATCACGCACGTACAAATACGCATCAACTGTCGTTGACGTTGCAAGTAGATATAAAGAAGCGGAACCATTACCAACAAAGACAGCATCTGAAGTTGCATCTGCGTTCGAGCGAATTTATCAGCGAGGACCTTTGCGATGGCCACAATTATTACAGATTAATCCTGGTAAAGAATTTCTTGGTGCAGTATCATCATTGATGAAGCGACATAACGTTAAAATCAGACGAGGACATACTGAAATTCATCGTGATCAGGCAATCGTTGAACGATTTAATAGAACACTTGCTGAGCGGTTATTTGGATACCAATACGCAAAGGAAATATCTACCGACTTTAAGTCCGGAGAGAGATCTCGTGAATGGGTTGCAAGGTTACCAGGTGTGATATCTGCGCTAAATAATGAAATTACTCGTGCAACTTCCATGAAACCTTCTAATGAGATAACAAAAAAAAAATATATAGCCCGTAGCGATGACAGACAACAACCTCGACCAGTATTAGGTAATGTAACTGTAAGATATTTATATGAACCTGGGAACTTGAGGGTGGTAAAAAAAAGAGCAACCGATCCTATCTGGAGCGTTACTACACATACAATTTCTGACATAGTTAGATCCACTGGAAGACCTGCAATCTACAGACTAGATTCTACAGCCCCTCAGCGTGGATTTGTACGTGAACAATTACAAGTAATTCCTGCGGATACACAATTACCACCACGTTCACTTATGTAAACTAGCACATCTACGTCGATTGCATTCAAGACAGGTCAGCATCACATTATCACGTGTGTGACCTAGATCGCTATTAATTCTATCTACGGTAAATTGTCTTGGATTATTATTCGAATACTGCCATAGCATCTTACAGTTACATCTTGCACAATCATTATTCTGTCGTTGTTTTAGCGTTATAATAAATTCAGCATCAATATCAAAGTCACGCTTATTTTTTTTTTGGTCACATTGCTTATAACCCGCTAATTTTTTCTTTATTGCAGCAGGGTCGTTAGTGATTTCCTCAGTTATCACGTAATCTATAATAACCCTATGTAGTTGAGATATTCTTCTGACTCGAGAAACTGCAAGATAGACTAAATTCGACCATTCAATCCGATCATCTACAATCCAGATATTTGTAGCAGAAATAGTTAATCCTTGAGATGAGTGAATCGTTATAGCGTATCCTAACGTCCATGGAGATTTATCCATACTCAATGCGCATTCAACAACATCAATAGTAACCAAAACAATATCATTCAAGACGAGATTCTGTACCCCACCACCAGGAATTTCAACTTCGATATTTTGCCGTCGAGTGTCTGCTGGGCGATAACATAACGGTACAGATAGATCTGAAAACTTTTCTTTATGTAACGTAAATAATTTTTCTTGTAGTTCATCACGAACTATCTTTCTACTTGCGACTATCAAATCAGCAGGTCTCCATAAACTCAGAAAATCATTCATATTAGTCTCTGGAATTACTTTACGCATTATCTCACATTGTATTTTATCTGGCTGTAGTCTTATTAATCTTTTAAGTTCTTTCAGCGGTTCATCAATAGCTCTATAGTCATCATTTATTTCTTCATAATAATCTACGTTATTCTTCAGCCATTCATGTGGAGACTGTCCAACAAAAGGTGGTGGTTGACCATGATTACCACACATTATCACAGCAGTATTCTTTGTCAATAACCATTCAAGGAATATTTTTAATATTTCTAACGGTACTGTGTCTACCTCGTCCCATATAATATACCTAGGTATATATTTCTCACCCATTCGTTCAGGAGTCCATGTGTCATAAACAGTCTTATGTCTAGCGACAGGATCGTATACAGATGGTGCAGATGACTTTGATGCTTGATTATTATTTTTGTAATATATTTCCTTAATTTCAACGTCGGCAGATTCAGAATAACTAAGTATATTTTCTTGCTTTATCCTCCATGTTCCCCATTCACCATTACCGAGCAGCGGTTTTAATAAATCCTTATATTTTTTATGTATATAAAATGAATCCGTAGCAACTCTGACAGCGTAACGAGGAAATCTATTTATCATCGACAATAGATTTATTGAAACATAGGCTAGCATCGAAGATCTTAAATGAGTAAATTGCGGTGAGTCGCCATCAATATAGCTCACAATCGTACCTAGTTTGGTTTCATCTGATAATTAAGCATTACATCGGCTTATAAATGTGTTTTTTTTTTTCCGTTGTATCAGCGATTATAAAATCTAGTTCAGCATCGTCCATAATCAGTCTTGTACAGTGTCGTTTATAATCGTATGAACTACCTTGAGTAAACTTACCGATTATCATTCTACCAAGATCTTTTGCAAGTTTTCATCATCCCTGCATTTACGGTCATCTTCGTCAAGATCAAGGAATTCTTTCCTGGCATCATCGACAGGCTCTGGTAACCAAACTTGCTTCTGTGAACTATACGATATAATCGCTTCATTTACTCTCAACGATATTAAAATTCCAGCATCAAGCATATATCGCAATAGTACTATTGGAACCCAACATTTTTCTGAAAAATGTCTTCCAAACCAAACATAAGTAATAGCATGGAGATTTTCTGCGAACTCGAATGATTCTATATAGGCAAATCCGGTTAAGTCAAAATCTGGTAAGGGTCTATTTATCGCTACTCTGGTCATCTCATGTGATGGATGTCCAAATCTCTTAAAGTATCTAGAACATTCTCCATATTCAAGAAAACTCCCAGGATAACATGCTACCATATCAACTGAGATAACGTCACTATAGTTGTATTTGGTATTCCATAATCCACCGTGTCCATATTCTATACAACTTTTCTGGACATCTTCAAGAAATTCCGATCGTGTCGGTTTCCATGAATTTTTCTCCTGAGCGAAATGAGCAGCAACCGATGGTACGGTAAAACAATTATTTAATAATTCTTCAATCTTGATATCGTCTGAGGTATATTTCAATGCGAGCTTTTTCATTTCTTCATGAAGAGATTCTGTACGATAAATATCACCACTGGATCGTACAAATTGATCGTAATCATGTTCTGAACTTTGAAATAACCAAACAGACACAGGGTCACTTTTACTGATATTTCTGATAAAATCAAATATATGACCATTATAAAATTTAACCGTTCTGTCTCGTGGAAATATTGTTACAGCATTAGTCCATGCATGTGCGTTATGATCGACTATGTCTATGGAAGTTCCTCTTGATTCATATTTTGATTTATACAAAATCTCTCCTGTTAACGTCCTCACCGTTATTGGAAATTTTAATAGCTTTCCCAGCTCAGCAACGTCGCTGATAGACGCTCCAGTATCTTTAACTGTTTCTGCCCATGTGTTTATTTTTTTACGTCTTAAATCTGTCAAGCCATTACCACGTATCGCATTTGTAAAATGTTCTGTAACTCATTCAGCTACACAGTTTATTCTCGACACTCTCATCGGTTTGAGATCCTTAACGTCAGGTTTATCATTCAGCGGATATATTGCATAGACAACAGCAGTTACAGGATACTCTCACTCATAATATGGCTTATCAATACCAGTAAGTATTCCGGGCTTGGATCTGTTATTTAAGAGAACAATATTATTTCCCGACTGTACATGTACTGGATCACGCTTATCACGAATAATCCAAATATCGTCATCTGTCTCTACAATAAATTTTATTAAAATAAAATATTTTTGATTATCAAGGTGGTTAATAATCACCCTTCCTCGTTTGTCATTCATCATATTAACGGTATTTCCGATCCTGAATGTTGACCACACATGAGCAGCGCCATCGTCACGAAATTCCTTTTTGGCTTCACGGATACGTTTAGTTATATCCGCATTCGTTAAAGCTAGATCTTGCATCGAAACACTAAATTTATATTCTGGTAGTCTGTCAAGGCCAAATCTAGCGGAGAAAGGTTCAATCATGGATAATTCCTCCATATAATTAAAACAAATATTTAAATTGAATTTTAGTATATATATATATATATATATATATATATATATATATATATATATATATATATATATATATATAATGATTGAAACAAAGAATTACTGCCACTGGCTTAAAATTGGACATACTTCTCCTTGTAACAGAGCATGCGTGAATGAATTCTGTGGCTACCATATGCAACGTGTTAGACATGGAAGTCTAGGACCAAAACCGTGTATTCAGTGTGGTGCTGGAGTCAGAGGAAAAACTTAGTTATGTGTGAAATGCGGTGGAAAAAAATATAGAGAACTGAAACGTTATTATGACAAAACAAATAATACATCGTTAGGTAAATCCCCTATAAAAACCGCAGAGGATTATCTGACCAGATTTCAGAATAATGATTTAGACAAATAATATTATTATATAAATGGAGCAAAACGAATTTATGAAACATCCAACCCAAAAAAATTATGAAGCGTCTCGAGCTGGTGTTATTAGAAACTGTAGACTGAAAAAACCAGTCGGTAGTCTTGATAATATTGGTTATTTTAGATTCAATGCTGGGGGAAATAGATATCTATTTCATAGGTTCATTTTTGAGTGTTATTTTGGATTGATTAAAGACGGACTTGTAGTTGACCACTTGGATGGGAATCCCCAGAATAATCAGCTATCTAACTTGCAAGTCGTTACACAAAGTCAAAATTCTGTACGTGGAAATACAGGAAGGTGTAAAGTATTCGGAAAGAGAGCTATTAAATCCATAAATACAGAAACAGACCAAGAAATGACCTTCCCCTCAATAAACGCAGCTGCCAGATATTTTGATATACATCCACGATCGGTACAATTTGCAGCTGATAAAATGTACAAATCTGCATTTTCGAAAAAATATAATCAGCGGGTAATATTTGAATATGTCATATAACTATTTCTTAACAAAAACAGAATTACTGTATATAGTTCGACTGTCAGTTTTACCAGGGTTTTTGTTTAGCCATAACTACAGTCCCTGACAGAGTCAGGGGTCCAACTTCACCATCGCTGCTCTCAGCGTCACTATCATTTTTGACAGAATCAGATAGCATAATCTTTCTTAATTGCATTACACGATTGTCCACGATCTTTTTTCTTTCGTACTCGTGAGACAGTTCAGATTTAACCTTTTCGATTGACTGTGCAAGAGGTGCAAATAGCTTTACCTGATTGTCGTTTACCATAGCTAGTGATTCAAGCATAGATTGATAAATTAATTTTATAAATCTGTAGTTTGAAGGTAGTGTATATTTATTATAATATTTTCTCTGTTGCAGTGATTCAAAATCGCACATAATTTTCTGAGGGTCGAGATTATCAGATATTTTTATTCCGTTATGCTTTAGTTTTTTAATAGCACAGATAATATCATTGATGTTTTCGTGGTTCATTATATATATATTATATATATATATTTATATATTTAAAATAAGTTTTTATCAAAAATAAACAGCAGCGATGACGTTCGGTCTACCATTCCACTGGGGTCCCTTCTGCTGGTAAAGCCTTTACCAATAAGATCCTAAGAGTCCCTTTTTTTATATGGCATCTATTGCCTGATTTATTTATTTTTTTTTGTATGGGCACTCTTCATGGTTAAGACCTGTCTTATGGTCCACAGGCATCTTATTGAAACTTTTTGGTCCAGCGGACATTCTTTCTGAATGTCCCTATGTGGGTACCCTTCAGTGAGGTCACAAGGTCACGAGCTCACATCACCCTACTGTTTATTTTGAGAGGCGCAAGCGCATAGACACAAAGTCTAGGCATTACGATTTCATGTAAATCTCCCCCCCCCCCAAATCAAACCCCGGGTAAATGCAAAACTGCACTCACCACGTTGTTCGACATGGTGAGGGGTACATGAAATCTCAAGGGTTGCTTGCGCCCCCCAATTAAATAGCATCAGTCGCCAAATGCAAGATAATATCTTTAGCATTTTTTTGAAACTCGAACACGCGAGAGTCTGCAGAACTTCGATCTACGTCCAACCGTCTTACCACTTCGGCTATCGCTCTCTTATCAATAATACAGTTAAATTTAAGTATATAAAATATTTGCGCTATCTCACAGGACTTGTATTACTAATAGAATGTAGAACTGTAGCGTGAATTTACTTCAATTTTTCAAAATTAATAAAATAATCGCACGTATGAGTTATCGTTCGTTAAGGTCAAAATACGTTAGAGCTAAAAATAACTCTATGTACTTGGTATATAAAATTGACGTGAATTTAAGGTTATCAGAGTCAAAATATGCATCAATATCCCTCTCTGTTACAAATTACTGATTCACTAACAGCGATGCTTACTAAGAACAGATAGATCACTAAATAATTAACGAAAAACGATATATATCATGTCCGTACAGAGACTGAAATACCTCGATTATAGATAACATGTATTACAAGGGAGATAATCGTATAATTTGCTCTACAGAGAGACAGAGCAGAGTTATCGCGCTTTATTATATAATCAATTACAGTGAAAAAAAATAATTTTTATCTGCGTTTTGAGAGAAAATCTCGTTTTTTGCATGAAAAGTACCTGAAAATCAACGTAAATTTACTAGATTTTTAGAAACCGTACAGGTCAAACCCCCAGGGTTTCTCTAAATGATTTTCGTGTTTTTTTTATATTTTCTTCTCAAAGATGTATAATTTTATCATTTTTTTGCTCGTTTTTTTGATGATTACGTGCTGTTTTTTTGCTCGAAATATGTTATTTTTTCGTAAAAATGTCAAAAAACACGAAAATCATTTAGAGAAATCCTGGGGGTTTGACCCGTACGAGATTAGAAATTTGACTAAAAAAACAAGCAAAAAACGAGCAAAAATGACTAAAAAACAAGCAAAAATAACATAAAACAAGTAAATTTTCTCAGATCTATTATATTTTCTGAATAATGCGCCGATTGCAAAAGAATTTATTCGCTAAACGAACAATGTTTGGTGCGCTATCACATGTACTGTATAAGTACGACAACTGCAATATTTACTCTACGAGCGTATATACAAATTAATATTAAGAGATTCTCCTCGTAGATCCAAAATGTAGCCTGTCTGGTCAGTAAGTCTGAAATTTATTCTCGACAATAATGGATTATGTACACGTAGATAAACGGGGTTAATTGGCTCAGATACAATTAACCACCCGGGGGCGTTTGAGGACTGAATGTATATAATATATAACCTTTCTTCGCAGTGCCACTGCTGTGGCTAGATTTCTCAAGGTCTACTTGATAGCTGCCATCAATTACATCACATACTAGATTGACTGCGATCGTTGATGTTATATTAACAATGCCTGGCGATATATGACGGCCTCCACCGCATGGATCGATGTTATGTTTAAGAATAACCGATGGTGGGGCTATTTTTATCCACGCTGCATGTATTTTAGGGAAATATTCATCAATGACATCGTTAAGTGTTTTCTTCATTTCAGCGTTATTTAAATCTGGTATTATAAATGTTTGTAAATCTTCTTCTGTTATTTTGTAATGATCAAGGAATAATTTCTTATGTTCTGGAGATGTGTAAAGGTTTCCATCGAGTTTAGTCGCAACGTTTATAATACTTCGATTGGCGATGTATAAATCAAATAGGATCCTATTTAAATGTTTTATTGACACGATTATCTGATTTTTTTACATCATCGTTATAATGTTGAGATAATGAAATAAATAAATTTCTTAAATCATTAAGTGTTTTATCGTATTCAGGCTTAAGACGATTTAAAAATCTTTTAAAAAATTCTTCATCAACAATATCTCTATAAATCTGCGTCCTGGTGTCTACGATGATAGCATTAAATGCTGATCTAGTTATCTTAGGGGTCCTTCGACCGTCGAAATCAGTAAAGTAATATCTATCGTTGCTTGGATCATATTCAAAATTTATATAAAGCCATGGATTTTTATTTCGATATTCTGGATATTTAATGAATTTTTTTTCCGTTGTGAGAAATTCATTTTTGGTTGGTTCTGGAATTCCATTTGATTTTTGGTCTGGAGGAACATCAGGCCATCCTAATACTGATCTAATCGAACTTTGATAAATATCTACAGAATAATCAGGGGAATTTATTTCAATAGCCGCTGATAATGTTGGTTCGTAAACAGTAATCGCTATTTTGGATTCTTTTCCTGTAATGGATTTAATTCTGCGTTGAAATTCAACGTTGATCTGTTCTATCTGATAACTGCCAGTTGGAATACTAACTACTTGCCAATCAGGAGTTCCATCAGGTTTATTCTTATTTGCGAATACTAATGAATTATTTGGCTGTAGTCCACCAAATGGTTTTGATCTAATATTAGGCCAGCTGTGATAAACCCGTAACTGTGCTAATGCTATTTCTTTTGCAGGAATTGCGGTTGGAAAGTTAACGCTAAATTCAGGATTGGTCGAACTTAAAGAAATCATTGTAGTTTTTGACGGAGTCTTATTAGTGACGATCTGTTGAAGTAATTCTCTCGACTCAGACATTATTGTTATTGTTATTATTTAATTCTCCATTTTTCCGCTTTGGTTATTGTCACTAGCGATTATGAATGCTTCATCGTAGGTTTTCATTATCGTTGCGAACTCCTCATCAGATATTTTACCATCACTAAGATACAAGGAAATATATGAAGCTAATTTAGAGTAGGCGACTGTTGCTGTGTGTAATTTCATCATGTGCTCGTGCAATTTATTATTTGTACATGTAGTTATCTTCTTAGCGATAATACTGAAAATACCTGCGCATGTTGTTGCCGTTGAAACGACGATTGTTATAACTGCAGGCGCTGTCATTGTTATCGTTGATAATAATAATCCGGATCCAGCAACAACAGCGGAAACTGAGTAAACGATTATATCAATGACAACCATACGTCTGCGATATTTTTTTACTTTTACTGTATAATCGTCGATGATATTTTTTAGTTTGGTTTGACACTCACATACTTGAGCGTATCTGTGACGTTGAACGTCGATAAGTGACTCAGTCACTTGATTCATTATACTAACAACGTCATTTAATTAAGATTCAGCTACGAATTCTAGGCACCACCAGTAACGTCTCGGAGATATTTCCGTTGATGTTAACGTAAAGATTTCTTTGATGTTCTTGGCTAACATCACCAATAGAGGATTATGATATACATTCGGTGATAATGAAGTTGCCGCAGTAATTTCCGAACCGTACAAGGATAGCCTGTATAACCCAGTTACTTCTGCGGTATGTTCGAGAGTGTTATTTTGCTGTGTCCATGTTGTTGATCCTGATGCTACTGTGTACACGATATTGACGATCTGATTGTGAGGAATTTTAATCAGATTAGTTTTTTGAACAATATTAGGTATTCCACTAACAATGTCATTGAGTTTCATGTTAACGTCGGCTAGTTTTATGTCAACGATTGGTGGATCACCAAAAAATTCATGTACAGATTTGTTTATGTTTCTACGAAAATTTAAAAACGTTTGTACATGTCCAGTAAAAGTACCATTGAGTGTGGTCATTTCGTCATTGATTGTTTTTAGCGAAGTTGTCGTAGGAATGTTGCTATCGTCTACATATTTCTTCGTTGCAGCGTCAAAATCTGATTCTGGTGTTCTAAGATTATTAATACCATTATTATTCATGTTGAGAAATGTACGCATTATTCCACCGTTGACTAACACGTACTTAGATTCTTGATCATCGACATATTTTTTTTGTTGCGGCGTCTGTATCTACGGTTGGATTTCCAAGGTCTATAATTTTATTTCGATTCATGATAATGCAACCCGTGAATGAATCACCAGCTCGCTTGATAAAATCGTTAACTGACTTACCAGAATCTGGTATTTTACCCTGATCGGAGAAAATAACGATATTATCAACAACTGCGGTAGGAATTCGTACGAGTACATCTGGCAGTTGTATGTTACTCGTTTTTAATCGTCCTTGTTTATCCTGAAGAACAACGACTTCATTTTGAGCCACACTTGTAATATTTAATAAATCGTCAATCTCATTTCTGAGCTGATCAAGAGTTGCGTATTTAGATAAATCAGCTTGCTGCTGAGCTTTGCGAGAACATCTTCCGTAAATATCTACCATTATATTTATCAATGTCTGTTTAAATGTGACAATGTGGTATATTCATGCACGACTTTATGAGGTGGTTTTGTTGATTTTGATATAGCATCAAGTACATTAAGTACTTCACGACCACATATTGGTGGATCAGTTAATGTTTGTGTTGGTAACGTTGAATACCAAATTGGAGCAATATTATTGCTGACATAATGAAGAAATTCCTTTGGTGGCGCTAATCTATATGAATCGAAATAAATAATTCCACGTGGATCAATTGCATATCCAACCCAATGCGTGCTTGGTCCAGAGTTTTTATCGAGATTAATAATACCAGTTTCTAAATCGCTAGCGATTTTAGGTAATTGATCGCGCATAAAAACACTTCTGAAGTTTTTTATTTTTAGTTTTTTAGCAGCGTCGAGTAAATCAAAATTGGACATAGGCGATATCAGTAAACTGTCCCGGGAAGTCTTATACCCTTTCCTTAAGAATACGGGGTCCCTGGTAATCTTAGACCTCTTCCCTTTTTTTTGATTCCCTGTCCGGTTGCTTTCTTTAATGCCATTCCAGCAGCGGTTCCAACAGCACCTAATGCAGGTGCTTTTGCAACAGCTGGGGCTGCAGCGGCTATTAATGCTGGTATAGCTGCGAGAAGTGGAAATATACCACTCGTCTTAGCAAAATCTTTGATAGCTCCCGCAGAAAGATTAAATTTTATACCTTTATTTGATTTTTTGGCTTCATTGAAGTTTCTGAATTGACGCTCGGTCAACGATAATTTATTTGAACCGCTCATCTGTTCTTTTTTTAGCGATATTTTTATTCCACAGTTATTTTTTTATGCTGATTGTAGCCTTTTAATCTGACCAGGAGTCAGGGTAACACTAGCGTGATGATATGACATTATAATTATTATCCTGATTTTAAATCAGGTGATCTAATTACGTGTTACATATTTTCTACTGGGGCATCAACGACTCTCATTCGTCCACCAACACCTTCAAGTAACATCGTCTTATCGCTGAGTATAACGGCTATTGCTCTATAATTAGGAATAGCTCCATCATCTCTATTAACACGAGCTCGAAAGATTATATCAACTACTGATTCTCTGGTTAAATCTAAATGTTCCAGCGAAAAGTAATAAATCGGATATAAGGTTGTAAAATCTAACTGTGATATTTGTAAACCAGCATCAATGTTCTGATCACGCCCCATAAACGACATAAGACGATGATATACACGTGCTACATGATTTTGATCGAAATTCAGTAATATATCCTCAGATGGTTCTTGATGTCCATTTATCCTTAATGAAACTTCAGAAACACCAAGTTTGTCAAATATCATTATGCTTTCATCTTGATCGTCTACTTGTGCAGTATTTTGAAGCGCAATAAATATATGTCGCGGTGCAGAAACACCTTGCTGAGAAGCTATTTGCCATGCAAATAAACCATTAATATTACTCTGGATAGCATCTGTTGTCACTGTCAACCATGACAACGTTGATTTACCACCTTGACTCATAAAAGATAGCAACCGGTCTTCTTCAGATATTGACGGAGTCATCACTGGCATCCACAATGAAAGTTTTGTCAGAATTACTTTACCAGGATCAACTGCACCAGGTCGCCAGATTGCATCATTATCAGTGCCTTTTCGTACAAGTACAACTGTGTGCTTATCTCCGAAAATGACTTTTCTGACATTTCTACAGAATCCAAAGATATGTGACAGTGGAATTGCACATGAAAATACTCTCCTATCACCTTTTAACATTGATTTACGTACTGCAAATCCTAAGTTAAAATTTGCATTCATTGATACTACTGCAGTGGTATCTGCAGCTCCTCCTGCATCTCTCACATTACCAATGGTTACGTTTCTACTTTCTGGAAAATCAGTTGTATTCTTTGTAAACATCATTGACGGGCCAGCCGATCTTGAATAATCATCGCTGTATCGTACTAGACCCAATATTGTTGTAGCAACATCAACGTCTTTCTGAATAGATTCAATATTTTTTCCGTCAATCATGTACGTAGCGCTATCAAACAACGCCATAATACCATTATTAACAAAACCAACAATAACATTAGCTCCATATGCTACTGGTGCTGCAGGAACAGCGTTATTTAAAATCTCACCCTCTACTTCAATAAATGCTTCAGCGGGTAAGAAATACCTACTTGTATCTTGAACCTGAAGTTCAATTCTTCCAGGCTGATTTGGAACTCGTGCGTCGTGAGAATAATATTGATAATCACGCACAGACTCATCCTTGAGTACTAGTGCATCCATGTCGAACGCTGGATCAGATATACGTTTGAACATTTTATTATAATTATTATCGTCTAAAACGAAGACCACTTCGGGAAGTGAGACCACTTCCTGCTATCAGACTAGCGGTTATATATTTTTCTTTTTCTGATAATGGTACATCAGCCAACTCTGCTAGTTTTTGATTAGCAGCTTGATTTATTATTTTACTAATATTTGCAGGCATTACTTCAGTGCTAGGTAATTTTACAGGTTGAGGTCGGACCGCAGGTCTGCGTATTAATCGTGTTAGTCTATCCTTGATTGCTGAGAATGTTTTACTAGCGAGATTACCAACAGCACCAATACCTTTTTCACGAACAACATCAATAGCTTTCATCCCCAGTTGCTTTGCAATCGGTATTGCTTTTGGGGCTATCCTTCTAAACAGATCCTGAACAATATCGCCTAGTCCATCTCCGTAGGTTGCTTTGTATACTGGTAATCGAGAATTTATTACCCTGACATGGTTGGTCCACGTTGAGTACTATGTACGATCATTTTATTATAATAACTGTATTTAATTATATACTCAATCCAGTGACTTAGTCACTATGGTAGTCATCGGCGATTTCATTAATGAGGGACCGATATACATTAATATCCATAATTCCACCTGTAAATAATCGTTTACAAATATCAGCTGCTTCATTAATGATTTCTGGGGAATTATTACCAGCTCGTTTTCCTCCAATGAGGATTTCTAGTCGATCAACATCAGCAAGAACGTTATTGGGACAAGTAATAAGGCCACTTCCTAAACCACTTCCAGTTGCGCCAGGAATATCATAATATTCTTCTTCCTCACCAGTTTCTTCTTTTGGTTTCGGTGATACTGGATAATCACGAAGTGATTGCTCAAATGATTTTGGTTTTTTTTCCTTGTTTTTTTCCTTGTTTTTTCTCCTCTTTTCTTGATTGAATTAAATTATTAATTTCCCTAATATATTCCTGATATAATGGATCATCAGCTCTAGCTTGTTTAACATTCATACGTATGCGATATAATGAATTTTGCCATTGTTCACGGTTTTTAATATCTTTAGCGTATTCAGGTTTCATTAATTTATCTCTTCGACTAAAACTATCCACAGCAAATTCAACCAATTGTTGTAGGTTTTCAATGTTGTTATTAATTACCTTAACAGTATCTTCATTAAATTTATTTAACAGTTCAGCATTAATTATAGGATCTACTGATTTTGGTTCAGGGCTAGTGCTTCAGCGCCTTCAGGTATTTGTTGTATTGGTTGAGCAGCAGCTATTTCGGCTGGAAGTCCACGTAAAATTCTTTTTGTCTGTTTTGTTCTTTCTGCTATTTTTCCAGTTGCTTCAGCGGTTTTTTCTAACGCAGGAAGAAGACCTTTAGTGGTCTCAGTAATAGGTTTAAATAACTGTTTTGTATCCTCTTCAAATTCAACTTGAGATTCCTGACGTGATTGTAGTTGTTGCTTGACTAAATCACGGACGGGTAAATATTTTTTGATTGCCTGTAGTCGCTCTCGAGCTAATCTAGCTGAATGTGGTTCTCCAATATTCATTTATTAATAATATTTATACTGGTTGTTTAATTTATAGCAGCAGAGAGGGTGAATGACCAATACTGAGTGACCAACGCGTAAATGAAATCGCATAAAAATTTGAAAAAAATACGTCAGCGATTGATAACAAAAACTGAGCTAACCCAAACGATTTATTATCCGTTCTCAACCGTATGGAAATAGTCAAGTTAGAGGTTTTGGTTTAGCGTCATTGACCTTTTTTTTTAGCCTTCGTAGGAACCTTTATTTTTATAAAATAAGGTCTCTACACAAATTGGTCTGTTCACCCTCTCTGCTGCTAGGCAAGTAATCTTAAGGCCATTAGCAGTACAAAGGCAAGTAATCTTAGGGCCATTAACAGTACCAAGGCAAGTAATCTTAAGGCCATTCACAGTACCAAGGCAAGTAATCTTAAGGCCATTAACAGTTCCAAGGCAAGCAATCTTAAGGCCATTAACAGTACCAAGGCAAGTAATCTTAAGGCCATTAGCAGTACCAAGGCAAGTAATCTTAAGGCCATTCACAGTACCAAGGTAAGTAATCTTAAGGCCATTAACAGTTCCAAGGCAAGCAATCTTAAGGCCATTAACAGTACCAAGGCAAGTAGACTTAGGGCCATTAACAGTACCAAGGCAAGTAATCTTAAGGTCATTAACAGTACTAAGGCAAGTAATCTTAGGGCCATTAACAGTACAAAGGCAAGTAATGTTAGGGCCATAACAGTACCAAGGCAAATAATCTTAAGGCTATTAACAGTACAAAGGCAAGTAATCTTAGGGCCATTAACAGTACAAAGGCAAGTAATCTTAAGGTCATTGACAGTACCAAGGCAAGTAATCTTAGGGCCATTAACAGTACCAAGGCAAGTGATTAGAAGGCCATTAGCAATACCAAGGCAAGTGATCAAAAGGCCATTAACAGTACCAAGGCAAGTAACCTAAGAGACCTTAGCAACCCTCTGTTGCATTTCTATTTCCATTCCTTTTCCATCATTATTCTCATTGAAGAGCATACTTACACATAAATTATTCACATTCTAGTTTCCTAACATTTTCCTCATCACTTTGCAAGGTGCATGAATCAATAATATTTGAAAACAAACTTTGTATGCTAGTATGAAACATTTATTCCAAATCTCTAATTTGCAAAGCTCAGATTAGCCGGTATCTTCGAAATCGAAAGGTTTGTCAAGACAAAAGGGTGGGAGAGGTGAGACCAAAGGATGAGAGAGGAGAATCCATGCTAATTTCAAACAATGTTGAGTAATTGCTATCTTCATAGTGTACTCCCAGGTTCTGTCAATTATCAAACTATTCAGTAGGATAAAAGGCAATCTGAATGCCTTTGAATGTACGACGGTCTTTAGGCATTACAAGGGCTTCTGTCCCAGGGCGATCGTATCGTAATAGCCCCAAACCTTTCATAGTTTATGTATTACAAGTTATAACTAGGAAATTAAGCCATAATCGATTTTGATAATTTACAACACTGCGTTCACTCTTGGAGTAGAAACTGTATTGTTTCTACGATTGCCAAACTGTATCAAATATTTCATATACTTACTTTTTATAAGTAGCTTATTTTTGTCTCAGATTCAATACAAATACTAAAATATTAAAACAATAGCCTTGCATCTCTCGTTCAAAGTGATAACATCAATACTGGCTCTAGATTTATTAATGATGATCCCCATGGACACAAGTCCAAAACCCTTATAAAGATTGCTGAAATGCGTTTAATGAAGCATCCCTAAACCCCTTAGAACGATTGCTGATTTGCGCTGGACCGAAGCATCACTAAACCCTTAGAACCATTGCTGAAATGCGTTGGACCGAAGCATCCCTAAACCCTTAGTGCGATTGCTGCAATGCGTTGGAGCGAAGCATCCCTAAACACTTAGAAAGATTGCTGAAATGCGTTGGACCAAAGCATCCCTAAACCATCAGAACTATTGCTGAATGCGTTGGAACGAAATATCCCTAAACCCTTAGAACCATTGCTGAAATGTATTGGAACGAAGCATCCCTAAACAATTAGAAAGACTGCTGAAATGTGTTGGACCCAAACATCCCTAAACCCTTAGTACCATTGCTAAAATGTATTGGAGCGAAGCATCTCTAAACCATTAGAAAGAGTGCTGAAATGTGATGGACCGAAGCATCGCTAAACCATTAGAACCATTGCAGAAATACGTTGGACCGAAGCATCCCATAACCCTTAGAACGATTGCTGAAATGCGTTTGACCGAATCATCCCCTAACATAACTCCTGCATATACATGCTGTATATGTATAATGTACATCATGGTCAAGACTAGGTCAGTAGAACACTGCAACGTTTCGCCTACATCATTGAAATGGAACACAACTATAAGTGTGTAATGTCACAGAATTGTGTAAATCCCTCTATTTATTAAATACATGTACTCGGGTTTCGCTTTAGGTGTACAACGATACCCCAGGGTGGTTTATATATATTGTAAAAAAATTCGAAATAGTGAGTTCGGTTCATCCATGCCGCACGTGCGAAGTGCACTCGATGGGAAAAACCGATCTACATCTAGCGCACAGAAGATGTACGGCTGCATCGTCTGTATATAAATGCCTCACTGTAAGGTGATATCTTCACATTATGGAACGTCTTGTCAGTAAGCAGTCTACTTAGGGACTTGCACATCTTGCACATCTTCAGCTGTAGAGGTTTATGTTATTTATTAATTTCTTGTGTATAAGTTATAACTATTGTACTACCACGTTTATTTTTGTATTTTTTCTATGTAGCTTTGGCTTGCCTAGTATAATGCAAATATTTTCTATTCTTGTTTGTGACTTAGCAAGAGATTTATATTAGCAATTAAGAAACGTTTAGTACCATTGGAATCTTAATCGGATACAGATTCACTTCGCAACCTGTTTATTGTTTTGTAATGTTGTACCGATATTGTAATTTGTATAGCTTACCGTATATAACGTCATTACGTTTTATCGTATATGCCCGTGTCATGCATAGTACACGGTGTTAGCTGATCGGAGTCGACGAGGTACCAGCTGTAGAGCTAACCAAAGAAGTTGACCATAGCAGCTGTAAAGCTGAACCATATCAGCCGTAGAGCTGAGTGAAAGTGTTGCTGGTCGAGTAGCAGGTGATCGGGCGTTGTTGACCGAATTGATGGGCGCTGATTGCTAGACTGACCAAGGAATTCAATGGTGGTCGGTGACTACCTATAATGCTGATCGCATGATTGACCAGTGTGACTGGTAGCTAAGTGTGCTAGTGACGGAGTGTTTTGTGTTATCCATGCATGTAATCTTTTAGCCGTGGGCTAATTTTGGGGTTTGTAATACCCAATGTTTTGGGAGTGTAAAAATATTTTGTATGATATCTATCCCTTTGTTTTCATCATTTTACTATTTGAGTAAAGTACGTCATTTTTCACTATTTGAGTGAATACATTTTACTATGATTAAAGTACATCATTATTTACTATTCTGAGTAAAATGCATCATTCTTTTCGTTGTGTGAAATTACTGTGAATCGTTCACTTTTGTCCTTATACTGTGTAAGGTCATTTATTTGTATTCACATTTTATGTTGCATTATTAGGTTCGTGCGGATTATGTTAATTTGTCCAATATTTGGATCTTATACACGCACATATTAATCATAATTCTTTTTTCATTCAAGCCATTCATCAATAAACATTGCATTTGTATCACCATCAAAAGTGTTCTGTTGTGAATCCGAAATCCAACCCGGTTATCTTGTTACATATACGTTGTTGAATATTATTCATTCATGCTGCAGTTAAAATCTCACACATCAGGCTCTCTCTCTCTCTCTCTCTCTCTCTCTCTCTCTCTCTCTCGGCTTGGGACCTTTTATAATGTAGAACAACTTAAAAGAAGTTCAAAAAGTTTTTCAAATGATCTTCGCCATGATCTTTCCTTGTGTATATATGGAGAGTAGTAATATGCAGGCTGAGCAGTACTTACTAATAGTACTAGCATGAAAACAGTCACTCCAGTGTTAAGAGACTTAAAGAATAAATTTAATTGGATGCTTCGGTCCTGAGAAAAAGGAAGCAACCTTGATGTCAAATGTCGGCATCCTTTCCATTACCACGCAAGGTTGTAAAAGGCATTATACAGTGGTGTTATGTGTATCTATATTTTTTTGTAACTCCTAGTAAATGATTTTATCTCATTTCTATAATTTTTATTCATGGTTGTAAATTGTACATAATATTTTTAGTTTTGCCTACATGATCTGGATCTGTTACATGCATAGTGTTCCATAGGATCTATAAATAGATGCTTACATGTGTGTTGACAATTATTAATAATAATCTTCATAATAAGACTTAATTGGCGCCTTTGGTTTAATTTCTCGTTGGCTGATGGGGTTTCGACGTTTCTACAAGAATTATTAACTTCTCATTGGTTGTGATAGGTCACATAAATGGGCAAGTTTGACGCAAAATCAGTAGGTGTGATCTGTCACGTGGAGTATATTGCGAATTATAGTCGCAATAGAGGGTGCATATAAAGAGGAGACCGAGCAATCAGTTTCATTCCGATTTTGGAGTCATTCTCATTTCTTGTGTTCCTGTTTTAAGTCTGCAGACGTGTTTTATGATGGAATAAGATATTATTCAAAAGGAAATACGTTTGTCTGGACTGTTCAGTGGAAATAGAAAGTGCTTAATATTTAGACAATAATATTATTCTGGAACTGTTATAATGTATTCGAAGGAATTCTAGACAACGCCATCTTGGAAACGTCAAGACTCTTGGAGGACCAGTACATTTCCGGTTTTGAAATTTATATGGAACTTTTCATTCACGTAAGACTTTCGTCGACCTTTATAAGGACTAGTTTGGATTCACTTCATAATACTACAAGTTCCTCTCACACTTTCATTTACAACTTAGATAATTAAATTGTTAAGTTTCACAAAACTTGTTGGTTTTGCTTCATACTGTACTTAGCTTATAGGGTCGTATTAAGTGGACCTTTATATATTAAAGGGAATTGTTTTTATGTGTTGATAATTCTAAAGCAAATATGTTGCCATACTTTATAAATGTATTAGTTTGAACCACAGATAATTTAATATATTATGAAAGGTCTTTACATCCCCAAAAATTTACATAAAGTATATGACGTTATCTTTTATAGTCCTGTTTATCAAACAAATTGTTTTGTACATGCTATGTATTACGCGAGGTTTTCGACAATAAGCGTACTATATTTTTGAAAGATAAAACTAAAATTAAATCTTGGTTAAGCCTATATATTTTGCACATGATACAAAGTAAACCGACAGAACGTTTTTTAATAGAAACAGCTTTTAAAATGACAATGAATTCCTTATGGCAAATTTAATTTTATGCTAAACAGATATGTTACCAATAGATACGTTACCACGGAAACACAGAGTATACCTCGATATTTCATGCATGGTCACAACATTATCGATCACGATGTTAGCGAGAGCAGTCTAGTCACACATCAGGTCGATGTGTTGTTGATGAGTACAGAAGTAGTTGTACAATAGTCTTGTTTAAATTTAAAGAAGAAAGTTACGAAATTGTGTTCTCAGTATATAGGTACACATTTGTAAAATAATGCGAATAAATAAGACTCGAGGAGTTTATTTTGGAATCTGTACAGGTATACAACATGCATTCAGGTAATACAAGAATCACGCTTGGAACTGCGTATGCAATTCATGAGAAACCTCTGGTCCTGAATTGAAGGTAATAGTTCCATCCGTTTACAGTGATATATTTTGCTTTCGAACCTGCATTGTGCAATGTCAAAGACTGACCATCATAAAGATATTTTATTTCTTCATATCTGCCATTTTTGACAAGCATAAATGTTTGGACCGAAAGAAATAAACAGCAATGTACTTATTATTTTGAAATTTGATCGGTCGGACAACACAAGCTTTAATGTCATAGTTAAGTTCGTGAGGAGGAATTTCCATCCTGCGTGAAAGATTGTATTCTTAAAAGATCCAATTGATTCCACATCGACCATTGGCTTATGTAGTTAGCTTTTGCTCCTGTAGCTGATTGGATGCAATTGAAAGAAACTGGGCCAATCAGACTGCTTGCTCTATTTACCAGCGTATTTGATGGGAATCGTAACTTGGACTTCCGTAGATGAGAACACAGGTCGCATGTCAGTTTCTTCAATTTAAACACAATATTTTTCAGTGTGGGGATTAAAATGTTTGAGCGTTTTTAATCAGGAGTGTACGTCATGAAATTAGTCGCATTAAATATCTAACATTTCTAATCTCTTTCATAATTCGATTGATTTTGCTTTCTAATGGGATTACCTCTTTTTTTAGTGTGAGGACACTTGTAGCTCTGTCATTCGCGTAAGGGCACTTGTGCAAATTGTACAAATACTGTTTTATTTGACTATACATGCCAAGAGTCGATGTGGAAAAAAGTGGATCAATGACGATTCTTTGTGATGATGGTATATTATGGAAACGTTCCACTTTTGATCCGAATGAGTATTTTCATGTAAAAATAAATGCAAGCAATAGTATATTCTGAAATTGTTTTCTGTGAGTGATTTAGTAAATCATTTACATAAACATGACATATTTGATTTTTGTTTTCATAGCGAAAGTCTCTGATACAAACATATCTCATTTATGCGGAAGACAGGTCAGTTTATATTTCATTCTGTACTTGATAAAGCCAATATCGCTCAAGGTCAGAAATGCCAGAATTGAACATTCATGTGATTTCTCCTACACAGATAAACAAAGTTCTCATACGATTTTCATTTTCTTTTTAGATCTTTGGAGAATGGCATCCACTAAACGTGTGGCAGTGGCAAGTAAAACTTTAATCGACAACAATTTTAATTGCAATAGCATTGCCGAGTGAGTTGGTTGGTGAATAATATGCGGATAGCTAGACCCCCTCACTATATACATTAACAGTCCACACCGATTTCTTCCCTTATTTTATCCCGTCGCAAGTCTGTGGTTGACTGTATTAACTGGAGGCGAATCTTAAGAAAAGTAGGGGGAATAACATAATAACACAGCATATTTACCGCCACACACACCCGTCCCCCATTATAGTAAAGTAGGGTGACTAGCATAGCATATTTACTGCCACACATTCACATTATAGGAAAGTAAATAAGATATCTGTATATATATATATATATATATATATATATAGAGAGAGAGAGAGAGAGAGAGAGAGAGAGAGAGAGAGAGAGAGAGAGAGAGAGAGAGAGAGAGAAGAAACACATATGGCAAAGAAGGATGGTGCAGTAAGTCTGAGAAATTGGGCACGTGCTTTTTAGACCTGCGAAACTCAAAATAAAAAATGTGACACTAACATATCCTAAAAGCCGAAAATATTTTACTTTGAACTATTTACATTTTGGCATATCAGATATTTCAGTTTGACATTTATTTGATTTTAACTTGCTCGCAGTTGACCTAATTAACTGACAGAATTAAGGGAAACGTAACATAATCTGCCGTGGCTCCGATGTATGACCACCCAAAATTACGTCCTGTACAATATTAACTGTACAGATATAGCGCAAAGAATAAAGATAACGTGCTTCCCTGACGCATTGAAATTCTAGTATCAATATGAATAGTTCACGGAACCTCTCAGAACAGACATAAACTGTGATGGAGGCGGCATCATGGTATAAGGTTCAGATAAACTAATTAGCAAATGCTTGAACGATACTAGCTTTGTCTGCATGACATTAAACTTATGTAGACTGACGTTACGCTAGCCTCGTACAAGTAGCCCTAGTGGTAGGGTTCAGACTACCTTCGTACAAGTGGCGTTAGTGGTAGGGTTCAGACTACCCTCATACAAGTAGCCCTAGTGGAAGTATTCAGACTATCCTCGTACAAGTAGCCTTAGTGGTAGGGTTCATACTACTCTAGTACAAGTAGCCATAGAACGAACTACTCTTGTGTTAATTTCTTGGAAAGCTTCAAAACTTCGATTGACATAATACGCGACACATATACATATTTTCCTGTTATGAGGAACTATATCATTGATTCAGTCAGACGTTTTATTTCTGCAAAATTAATTGATGTCAAACGAAGATGTAGATTACAAAATGTGACAACAAACTCTGCACGAATTACTTCTACTACCAAAACCTTGCTTGATCCAATCTACCAATCTACTACCAAAACCTTACTTGATCCAATCTACCAATCTACTACCAAAACCTTACTTGATCCAATCTACCAATCTTTTACCAAAACCTTGCTTCATCCAATCTACCAATCTACTACCAAAACCTTGCTTGATCCAATCTACCAATCTTCTACCAAAACCTTGCTTGATCCAATCTACCAATCTACTACCAAAATCTTGCTTGATCCAATCTACCAATCTACTACCAAAACCTTACTTGATCCAATCTACCAATCTTCTACCAAATCTTGCTTGATCCAATCTACCAATCTACTACCTAAACCTTGCTTGATCCAATCTACCAATCTTCTACGAAAACCATGCTTGATCCAGTCTACCAATCTACTACCTAAACCTTGCTTGATCCAATCTACCAATCTACTACCAAAACCTTGCTTGATCCAATCTACCAATCTACTACCAAAACCTTGCTTCATCCAATCTACCAATCTACTACCAAAACCTTGCTTGATCCAATCTACCAATCTTCTACCAAAACCTTACTTGATCCAATCTACCAATCTTCTACCAAATCTTGCTTGATCCAATCTACCAATCTACTACCTAAACCTTGCTTGATCCAATCTACCAATCTTCTACCAAAACCATGCTTGATCCAGTCTACCAATCTACTACCTAAACCTTGCTTGATCCAATCTACCAATCTACTACCAATACCTTGCTTGATCCAATCTACCAATCTACTACCAAAACCTTGCTTCATCCAATCTACCAATCTTCTACCAAAATCTTACTTGATCCAATCTACCAATCTACTACCAAAACCTTGCTTCATCCAATCTACCAATCTACTACCAAAACCTTACTTGATCCAATCTACCAATCTACGGCCAAAACCTTGCTTGATCCAATCTACCAATCTACTACCAAAACCTTGCTTGATCCAATCTACCAATCTACTACCAAAACCTTGCTTGATCCAATCTACCACCAAAACCTTGCTTGATCCAATCTACCAATCTACTACCAAAACCTTGCTTCATCCAATCTACCAATCTACTACCAAAACCTTGCTTGATCCAATCTACCACCAAAACCTTGCTTCATCCAATCTACCAATCTCTGCCAAAACCTTGCTTGATCCAATCTACCAATCTTCTACCAAAGCCTTGCTTGATCCAATCTACCAATCTACTACCAAAACCTTGCTTCATCCAATCTACCAATCTACTACCAAAACCTTGCTTGATCCAATCTACCAATCTACGGCCAAAACCTTGCTTGATCCAATCTACCAATCTACTACCAAAACCTTGCTTGATCCAATCTACCAATCTTCTACCAAAACCTTGCTTGATCCAATCTACCAATCTTCTACCAAAACCTTGCTTGATCCAATCTACCAATCTACTACCAAAACCTTGCTTGATCCAATCTACCAATCTTCTACCAAAACCTTGCTTGATCCAATCTACCAATCTACTACCAATACCTTGCTTGATCCAATCTACCAATCTGCTACCAAAACCTTGCTTGATCCAATCTACCACCAAAACCTTGCTTGATCCAATCTACCAATCTACTACCAAAACCTTGCTTGATCCAATCTACCAATCTACTACCAAAATCTTGCTTGATCCAATCTACCAATCTACTACCAAAACTTGCTTGATCCAGTCTTTTTAAGTAGTGGTGTAGCTATATGTCATTTTGAAGATTGATAGAAAAAATTAGCGGCTATGACGTGCTTCTAATACAACGTTATGTCTGGATTTACAGCAAAGTTGATGTAAACAGATTCAATGCTCTAAATGTAGTAAATAACTGGATATCTCCTAGTGATTTTGACTCAGTAACTGACACATTTACCAATCAATAATTCTCAAGGCTGTGCACTCCTTCCACAGATATAACAATTCACCGAATTTACGAACAGTGGTTTGAATAGTAATTAGGAGAAAGGACAGAACACGCAAAGTTGCCCTTAATCATGGTAGACCAAACGATTGGAATAAATACAAACAAATCAAGAATAGGTTACAAAAATACATAGCTTGATCATGTATGTTAAAGAACAAACTAGAGATACACTTTATCAAATTCTCAGTAAAGGATCTTAAACATTTTGGAAATTACAAATATCCAAAATTATACACCCCACACTGAAAATTACAAATAATAATGTTTCTTTTTGCGTTTGCAATGAAAAGGAAAACATTGACTTGTAAGCGAGTATTATTGATAGTAATGTTTCCCTCCCATATGTTTAGAAAAAGACGCTTTGATACTCTCAATGAATTTATAATCTCTGAAAAAGAAATGACAGATGGGATTATATCTATTCAAGCCAATAAAACTACGGGGCTGATGGCGCAAGTCAGAGAATGCTTAACGGTGTGAGCCAAACAATAAGATCACCACTAAAAGCATTTTCTACCTGTCGTTGAAAGAAACGAAATTTCCAGATTGGTGGAAACTTGCGCATATTCTTCCCATTCATATAATTGGTGATTTACCTGAAGTTACAAAATATAAATCTATATCTCTATTTAGTTGTGTCACAAAAGATACAGTTTTAAAAATGTGTATGGTTTTTTTCATAACTACTGTCTTTTCTACAATTATCAATCAGGGTTCCTTCCCGGTCACTCCGCTGCCTTTCAAGTCATTAAACTGTGTCATGGCATATGTAATTCACTGTAGCAAACTCGACGCTCGTGCATTGGATTTTTTGATTTATGAAAAGTATTTCATCGGGTCTGGCACAGAGGCTTGATATTAAAATTGAATAAATACGGTGCTTCAGGTAATCACCTAAAATTTTTCAAAACCACTCCAAGTAGAAAACAAATATTCTTGCACGATATTCAGGAGAGACTATTATAGGCGCTGGTATACCACAGGCTACCGTTCTTGGGCCTCTTGTCTTTCTAATCTACGTAGATGATACTGTTGACCGTATGAGTTCTCTCACCCCTCCGTTTGCAGATGATTCAACTCTGCATTATTCATCCCTTTATTTATAGAACTACACTTAAATAATAAAACTGCATACATTGTCCAAATATTGGCTCTTAATGTTTAATTCAGGAAGAAAAATAGCGGATATTATTTTACGAACAATCAAATTAGTAAATAAACCTGAAAATACTTATCTTAAACACGTGGATTCCGATCTTCATTATCCCGAATAGCCCATCTTCATTTTGGAGCAATGCTGTCATCAAATATCAGATGGACATCTCTTGTTACTAGCATTCTAAACACAGTATTATCCCGAATAGCCCATCTTCAAAAGCTAAAATACAAACTGAGTAGGCAATTTTTATCAGAAATGTGTGTAAGTTATACCAGGTCCCATTTAGAATATGCTTGCTTTGTAGGCTGGAATGGATGTTCTTTTACAGATAAAGAATTAACAGTTGGACAGCTACAGCTAGAAGCAGCAGGAATAGTTACAAGATTTCCATAAAGCACGAGTACAATTTTAGGCTAAATTCTGCTAAATCAGTTTGTATACCCTCAACAGCGACCGTGTGGAGCAATCTTGAATAGGATACCCAATGTACTGTTGAAAAGACGGCTTTGTCTGTTAGGAAGGCTACCTTCAACAACACCAAAAGAATTGCAAGACACATGGCTGAACAATAAGGCAGATGAGATTGAGTTCTACGCAGACATGAATGACATAAATAACTTCTTTGATGCTTTGAAGGCAATATATGGGCCTCATCAAGAACATCTCTAATTGTGTCTTTTGGCAGATTACGTGCTAATGTGTGGAGCAATAGTGGGTACTTAAGTCAGTTATAGCAGAGCCCAGTCTCAAACGATCAACAATAATATGGACAAATTTGTGAAAAATGAAACCACACTGAAGGCTATTAAATTAACCACAGCAAGTATACACTGATCTGTACTCTCATAATAGTCCGTCAAAGAGAACAGCCATCTAATTCTGCTGATGTAAGCTTAGTTAAAAATATGTAGAATTGTAAAACGTAGAAACAAGAATTTAAACTGATCTTCGAAATATATAGTTCGGGTTGTCCAAAAGCCTTCGCTTTTACCGATCACTGCGTGGTTTCGAGTATCTGGCTCGGCCAATGTGGGTATGTGAGAAAATTTGCTTTCAGATTCCAGTGGGTAGATGGTTCTTACCAGGTTTTTCCCGGGTTCTTCCTCCACCAAATATAATGTCCATTATTTATAGCCTATCCTGTGCTAAATATGGCATCATACCCGAAAAACTTTTTCAAACCTTGTATGCGTTAAAAGAGCAACTACTCAATCACTCAGTCCAAGATATGGCAGGAACCAATATAACACTTTCAGCAAACCAGATAAGCTATAGTTGTGTTAGAATTGCTTCGAACCTGAGCATGGCATAGATTCATGCAGAAATGCTGAAAATGTCAATGCATGACTGCTTGGAGTATGGACACAAGACAAAGCACCCTGGAACAGATGCTAGGCTTCTGGCTAGGAATATAGAGCCCAGTTTATAGCACATAATTTCTCCATTGTTTTAAGACAAGCCTTGGAAACTCTACTGGGTGGTGTTGTCGATAATGTTTTTGGTTTTTTTGTATGTCATTTAAACGTTTTATTTATTAAATTGATATCTATGATGGATGTTTCGAATATGGAACTACATTATGTCTTTTGGAATGTTCTAAGAGCGACTACATGCATGCTTAAATAATTTTGTTTTAAAAATGTTAGAGTGGAAATATACTCCTTGTCTGACCCTAAAAATACTTACTCTAAGGACATATTACATCAAGAAATGTAAGAAAAATGTCTACACATTGGGTATATAAATATATTGTAAGGAAAATCTCTACACATTGGGTTTATAAACATAATGTAAGGAAAATGTCTACACATTGGGTATGTAAATACATCCTAAGGAAAATGTCTACACATTGGGTATGTAAATACATTCTAAGGAAAATATCTACACATTAGGTATGTAAATATATTGTAAGGAAAATGTCTACACATTGGGTATGTATATATATTGTAAGGAAAATGTCTACACATTGGGTATATAAATATATATGGTATCAATAATAAGCTAGTCCAACTAACGTTATTCTTTTCATCTAATATCAATGATGTGCGTATTCTGGGTTTAGCAAATAAAGTTAATTGACAATCATGCCTATTGACTTATTGATTATCGATGGTCATAGCAGACCAGTCAGACGCTATGGAGGTTCAAGAGGTGGAGTTGTTGCTGTTTATGTAAGAAATGGTTTATCGGTTGAAATGAGAAATTATCTAGGATGAGATCGAAGCAATAAGGATCCAAGTAGAATGATCCAATGCAAAGCTGTTCCTTGGACTTTGTCTAGTGGTCCCCTTCTGCGAAGGTTGGTTGGAATGAGCATTTTGAGAAGCAATTAGAAATATTGATAGATGACTAAAAATAAATATATAGTTTTGGTGACTTCAACATGGACATTATGAGTAATCAGATTTCTAGAAATTTATTGAATTTCACTGAAACATTTGGTCTAAGACCGGAAATTGCCCAATCAAAAACTTTATTTAATATATCATATCTACACATAACTGGGAAAAATATCTGACTAAAGTACATATTCCTTAAATAGGTCTTAGTGATTATTTTCCTATTTCCTATCCAGAAAATTCAGTTTAAAAAGGCTCTAAAATCCAAACTTCATACAACCATAACATATAGGCCATTTACGCATTATGATGAACACAATTTCTTGAAGATCCCAGGAAAGTTCATTTGAGTAAGTATCTGCGTGTGATCATGTCGATGATGATCTTGATATATGGACCGAACATTTAAAGCAATTGGTAGATAAACATATACTTCAGAAAACACAAAGAGTGGAATAGTACTTCCAATTGTTTCGTTGACTCTTGACATTCTAGAAGCCACGAAAACTTGTGATTATTTCAAATATGTTGGTCAACAGGCACATTAAAGATATGGGAAAGTAAGGTAAATAAAAACAATCAACGAGGAAAGAAATAATAACTTTCAGTGAGCTTTAGAAAATAATTGTAAAAATAGGAATTATATTTGGAAAGTTTTTACAAACAGTGCAGGTAAACTTTCCGTAAGGTCATTCACAATACAATAGAATAGCAAGAAATCCAGGATTATTGACAAGGATATAGAAATAGTAAATACATTCAGTGAATTTTTGTGCGTATAGCTACCAGAATTAAGGAACCAAATGTAGATTCTAATCACGTTGAACTAAGAAAAGCTTCTCTAGAACAATATTCTGGTCGATACAATTATTTTGCTTCTACGATACTAAATGAAAAAAGCCTAAATAATGTTGCACCCCGTCTCCCACTGCAAACATAGTTTCTGACAGCATAGCTTATATATGTAAGTTTTTTTCTTCCACCAGTTGTATCATGTACAGCCTATATAATACTGAGAAATGGGGATAAACCCAAAACAGCCATAAGAAAATGTCATCTGTGTAAAACCACAATTGTTTCCCCAGGCATGGATAAAAGTTACCACCATTCACAAGACAGGGAACAAAGCATATCTCAGTAACTACCGACCTATATATCTTTTACTAACGCTGTCCAGACCATGTTTATGACCATCTTTTGATATGCCTATCAACCGACGATTTAATTCATCAAACTAATCACCGATCAAAGTTAACCTCTCCTGTGAGACAGCCTTGGTTTTCGTGCTAGATGGATGGATGTATGCCTGAGATCAAGGGAAATTAGTTGGATCCATACTGGTCGTTCTTAGAGAAGCTTTTGGCCGTGCTGATCTTGATATTCATATCAATAAATTGAAGATTTTTTAATCAAAGTGGTAATTCAGAGATTGACTGGTTTACGTCATATCTAACTGCAAGAAACAGTGTGTCAGAATGACAAAACCGAACCAATTATATTTGGAGTACCACTGGGATCAATCCTTGTCCAATTCTTCTGTTTCATTTTAATAATGGCCTGCTACTGAAAATAGAAATCTACCGGCCTATATGCAAATGACATCACCCTGTCAGATTTCAAATAGATAAAATTAGACCTAGAGGTCTCCGTTCACACAGCCTTACGTAAAGCAGACTCCTGGTGCAGGAACATGACGTAAAAGAAAACGCAGACAAGGCTAATATATTAATTATTACCACCCTACAAATTGTAAAAAATCTGAATCTTAAGTTGATTGAAATTTGTCTACAAATGGGCGCCCATGGCAAAATCCCTGGGGTGATGGTTCACAACAATTAACAACAGAATGAAGATATTCAAGTAATATGTCATAAAGTCAATTCATGTTTTTCATGGTTATTAAGCACTGTAAAGCCATATCTATCAAATAAACATAAGTTAATCTATTTCTAAACCTGTATACGACGTTATGTAACTTTTTTGGGGAAACACTTCTAAGAGGAATATTTGCAAATTACTCCGCTTCGAAAAAAGGTCCTGCATGCTGATCTATTATAATTCCGAAAACTTCACAAATGCAATGAATGTTATTAAAATGTTAACAGTACGTGAACGAACATATTTGGGAGAAGAAAAAAATTATGCACAAAGAAGCATATGGACCCAGGATATCTTAAAGACTATTTAATACCGTGAAACTAGCCAACACTCTCAGTTTAACATAAATTTTAGTTAACCATCTTTCCAATATTCGAGGCAAAATACTTCCTTCAGGTCTGAGAAAGTTCAAGTATAAATGTATTTTAATTATAGTCTACTTCAATGGACTGTTACCACTCTATGGTCTTAAAGTAAGTAACAGATAAAGCAAAACTATCAAGTTGAAGTAAAATTTAACTAAACATAAATGTTACACTTTAAAGTATAGACTGTTCCGAATTGATTCCAGTATAAATGTGCTGATATGCCAATAGTCAAGGATGAGCTAATGTGCCTAAAGTCTTGACGTATCACAATAATTTAATCCAGAGGGTCATTAAATAAATTCATAATAATTTCAAAATAGCGTTTTAGTCCATAAGGTTATTGAGCACGTCGTAATTCAAATGAATAATTTTAAAACAAATATTCTCTCAAGTTATATTTGAACACGACCGCAAAAAATTTTATAGATTGAACGTAAAAGAAGAATGAATAATCTTGTACATCCCCACTAGATCCAATGTCGCATAAGCCATCCCCACTACATCCAATGTCACATAAGCCATCCCCACTAGATCCAATGTCACATAAGCCATCCCCACTAGATCAAATGTCACATAAGCCATCCCCACTAGATCCAATGTCACATAAGCCATCCCCACTAGATCCAATGTCACATAAGCCATCCCCACTAGATCCAATGTCACATAAGCCATCCCCACTAGATCCAATGTCACATAAGCCATCCCCACTAGATCCAATGTCACATAAGCCATCCCCACTAGATCAAATGTCACATAAGCCATCCCCACTAGATCCAATGTCACATAAGCCATCCCCACTAGATCCAATGTCACATAAGCCATCCCCACTAGATCCAATGTCACATAAGCCATCCCCACTAGATCAAATGTCACATAAGCCATCCCCACTAGATCCAATGTCACATAAGCATTTTCTAAAATAAAAACTCCAGTGATCTGAATAGAAACTTACTCCAAACTACAGGCACATTCAGGCCTTGAACTTCAAGCAAACAACATGACAAAATTCAGGTTGACAGTAGAATTTCCAATGGAAAAACCAAGATCATGACGCAAATCCAAGTAAATAAATTTATAAGAAAATGACATTAGTCATGTAGGCCCAAACTTCTACGGACATAGGTCAAGCATGCATACAAAATAAAGACGTATAACAGGATACAAAGTGGAACCAGTTCGATTTGACAAATATATTACAAAATAAATTATATATTCGGGAGCTGCCACTTTGTTGTTTCCCTATTTTGTGCTATATGTACACAATGTACCTAGTTGGAGCGTATTCTTACAAAATATTCCGTTTATTATATCATATAATAGAGGGCCACGAGGAGAATTCATTCCATGCAGCTTATTTTGTCATTCTTTAAAAAAGTCGTTGATAGGCCCAATACGATCTAATGTTCGAAATCTTTTGGTGAATCCGATTTTGCTGATTTGATACATATATGGAGACTATGTTCTGAGAATACGTACACCACATATTATATTCTTCAGTTAAGCCAGCTCTGTAAGAGAGAGAGAGAGAGAGAGAGAGAGAGAGAGAGAGAGAGAGAGAGAGAGAGAGAGAGAGAGAGAGATTTGTGATTTATTTATAATAGTGTTCGTTGGAATAGCATTGTGAAAGCATTTAATTTAAACAGTCAGTATCTATACGAATTCATTCAAAGACTTGAATATTTAAATAATTCTTTTGGATTATTTGAAACTTTCATAAACTAAGGTGACATTTTGCTTTCACGGGATTACCTTGAAGTAAAAAACATTTGGATTTAGAATTGTGATTCATCAGTGGTGCGAGCACGATAGCACATTAACACTTTAGAACATACAATAGGAATACCTTTGGACAGCTTCCGGATTAGTGAGAAATTGTCAGGACAATTTAGAATATTCTAGGAATTCATTCACTGTTAGTTGTTTTTAATTATTTTGATTTGTTTGATTTTATATTTTATTAAAATAAATTTAGATTTTGTAAAATGTAATTCTTGTTTGGTTTTACCTGGTCTTGTTACTTACGTTTAATCCCCTAAACGTAAACGTAATATGCACAGACCAATGAATTTCATTGGAATTGATATGCACTGAGTGTGTTTCATTACGTAATCAAATTTCCAAGTATTCATTTATATTCAGTTTCATTCACGGGCATTATATATTATGGAAGGCAATTATATCAGACATGGCTCATTCGTTATATTGGTCCGTCAGGTAAGTTAAATATTTAAAATGTTTCAGCTATGTGCTAGTCCATGAGAACTTAGAATGGTCAAGAGACATTTTATACCACTCATTCAAAATCGTCTTTCCTTCACTGACATCACAAACTTGTTCCAAACAATAATTTTGCTTCACTCACCACCAAGCATCGGTCACCTTGTATTTGGCTGCTATGATCAATTTGACAATCGTAACAATGTTCTCTGTCTTAAAGGGTGAGTTTTTTAGCCAAGTGTTGATAAAATATTTAACCAGGGCATTCCATCGTTCGGACAGATTCTTCATTCTTCCTACATTTACTTTTCCTCCTTGTTTACCACTCGGGTTAATGACGGTGGATGCTCTGGTTCCTGTTCATGATCGTCGATATCCATATCTTCGTGTTCCATGAAATAGTTTTGGATTGTCCAAGGTTATGATGCTGTTGTTGACAAATCAGACTTTATACAGCCTTGTTGCAGGCGCATAGAACTTTCACTGGACTTCAAAAAATGCATAGCGCTGAAGAGGTTTTATGCGCTCATCTAGCACACTAGGCTTGTACGCCTAATATGGATAATCTTGAAACCTTCTATTTCGCAACACACGTGCGTCCATGTCCCACGTGAAATCCATTAATTTTTTAATTAAGTTATTGTTTATACATTATTGGTTTGTCTAATATATTTCCCGGGACAATCGTAATCCACTCTCCGTTGCAACATTTAAAATCACTTAATCGGTACTAGCTTGTAGCAGATGTTGTTGAGCGGCGTCATTTCTGATTTTACTGACATGGAAAGGCATTGTCGCTGTTAATGGAATTGTAGTCGCATATGGTTGATGAGTCACAAGCTATCATAGACAATCTCGAATCGATTGAACTGCCAGCGATCCCATCATTTTCATACGAACAACAGCGGCACTTTTGATGCTGCCAACGGCCCTCATTGCGACTTCTTTAGAGATCAGTGCAGCACGCGAGAATCTCTGGTGCTCCTGTGAACAATCTTCTGACGATATTGCCAAGGCCATTTCCGTAACATGTCGCGAAACGGGTTTTTTTGCGTTGACAACACACACGGGCATCACACATACACGTATGATTATCAAGGCATTAAATATAAGGTCACTATCTAATGTGCAGTTGTATCTTACAGTCTCCCAGCGGAGGTTTAAAACGTATCAATCATGGTCCATGAGGGAGAAAAGTGCGTGCGCGAGTCTGGGATCGTTGAATGGAAGATACACATGGATGGTCGGAGTAACAGAGAACAGACCACCAGGAGATCACAGAGGTCGTGTTAGAACTGGAAGCATTTTGACTGCCACTGATGGCGTTACAGGTAATATTAACCTTTAATTAAGCGTTGATGTGATCCTGACTCTGTGGCACAATATCATATTCTGCACGGATAATTTGTATGTTTTGAAATATCTGTTGTGTCAACAGCGAACAGCTCTCAACGACGCTCGTCCCATGTTAACCATGTATTGCTGAAATTCTGTTGACATGGCAGAGCTAAATGTTGGTTCATATGCAGATATCCTGATTTGAAATAGTTTTTGATAAAGACTGAAACTCTACTGTGAACCTCATCATTGATCGAGTCCTTGTCTTATGCAAACGTGGGAATCTCCTTAATACTAAACGTTGAGCCACCGTCCTCCAAGAATACGAACAAGTTTATTCACATCTAGACCCACAAAACGTTTTAATCGAATAGTACTCCAACTTTAATAAACACTCAACGACGTGCAGATGCCACCGCGGTGAATGTGCCAGGTTTTGTTAGTGACATTGTAATCATCGAGGTGGTGCTCGGAATTGTATTTGCAACGATTCACTGCATCGCAGGACTGGTTTCATGAAGAATGGGAAGCGCTTCCGAACTCATCACCAGTGTTCTGTCATCGATATCATTTATGAGTGTAACTGTTATTGTGCGAAACACCTCCGGGTCCATGAATGGTCAATGAAACAAGCGCTGACAAATCAACGCGGCTTCGTTGATGACTCCTGCCGGCACAAACATACTCTATGGGTGTTTTCAACCGATCCATCCACAAGTTCATGGACCAGGTGCTGATCTGCAGTTACGGAATAACAATATACACACTTTGTGCCTTCCTGTGATCCTCACCACAGAATTCTTCTAAATGCTGTCTTTCAAAGAAATTTTCCTGATTTCTTCTAGCGTGTCTATTTTAAATTTTTATTCTTTATTGCAAATTTCTTCCCACTCTCCATCAGTTGCCCCATCCATAATAATCTTTGCTGAGTTGTCAGATGCTTCCTTATTGGAACGATTCTAGTAATTACGTATTTTTCGGGCCTTTGGGGATAGAAGCGACAAATCCCATTGCATTCTTATGGATATTTTAGCGGATTGATTCATTAATATTCTAGGTTGTTTGCAACTCTGACGTATATTCGTCGTAGTTACCTATTTTACGTCTTTTTTTCTAGATCATGGACGTCGCCTCTGCTTGCATCTCGACTTGTTGGACTCCCCAAAATTGCCTTAGCAATTGCTGTAATGGCTTTCCTGATATCCTTGATGCATTTGGCTGTCTTCTAATTTAGACCAGGTTCGTTTTCAGTCCCCGTCAAAGTTATGTTCTTCCCGGATCACTTTAAGCGCATAAGCATATCGTTGGGTCGCATAAATAAAATTTTTATTTTTGTACTGGCCATAAGCAAACATTTTCGCGAGGTTGTCTTGTTGATCAAACATCACAACATCGTACACAAGGTTATTCTTTTTTTGGTCATGGTTGTCAATGGCAGGGGTTTCATGAATCGTAGGAAAAGAACTTAGAAACATGGAATCAGCTCCATCTGAACCATGCTTAGGTGGTCAAGGTGTCACTGACGAAAAGAAATCAATGATGAAAAATCGGAGATGCTTCTCCTTCGTGATGCCAACTTGAATATTACTTGCTGTACCATTCATATTGTGTGCGATTCCGCATAAAAACTCGTATTGCTAATCCATCTCGGGTTCAGAAGCCAAATAATACAGCCGCAATTGCTAGAACTTGCGTCCGCTATGAATGGTGATGCAGCCATTGAAAAGCAAGTGCAGCAGAAGTTACTAATGGGATCACTCCAGCGTGCCTTGCCAAAGAAGTGTTAATTGTAGTGTTACGTGTCTAGGTTCGTACAAAAGTAGCAAAGTAAAGAGTGAAGCCAACAAGCTTTGTAAATTTAACAAAATAATTTATTTCCCTAGAAAACAAGGTAAAAATATGGAAAAGTAATTACAGTTTATGAATCAAATCCCAAAATTAATCTAACAATTAAAAATCTAAGTCCTATCACTAAAACGTTCCAAGAGAATCAAAGTTCGAATCCCGATGAAGTTCCAAGATGGAAGGCGATGACATCTTTTATAACCTGCTTTGTGTTGTCGCGTCAACCGTTCCTTGTTGAATCACCAAGAATAATATTCCAGTTTTAGAATTCCGAATAATTTCCAATAAATGTCTTTGTCAAAGAATTCTGATGAGCATGGGATAAAGTTTCCAGGGAAAATAAATTATTAATTCCAAAAATAAAAAAAATAAAATCAAACTGGCAACAATGGAAATACCTTTGAGCCCGAAGGTATGAATTACGAATGAATAAAATCACTATGAAACGTCAATTTTAACCCTAACTGAAACGCAAAACGGATCACCTGACAAGGTCACGTGATCACTTCCTTTCGAGCGACGTAGTAGCATTATATGCCGGCTGTCACGTCCGCCATGGGCGATTTCGATTGTACGGAACGACTCTTACTATAAGATTCAATAATAAAAAAAAATAAAACAAGAGTTGTTTACTACAATGCTGAAACTGGCTCTGAATCTAGGTCACCAAAAGATGCAATATTTCTACGAATGCTTGTTTATCAGATTTTACAGAACTGAACTGAATTTTCTGGGAAGACAGTCACATCCAGTGAAAAAAGTTATCATTACAATAACATGTAATGAAATAAAAATAAAATAAAAAAGAATTTAAAACTAACACACAAGTAATTAAATTACATATACGTAACACTTCCCTCATAAAGAAAAAGAAACATTTATATAATTAAGCTTTCTTTTTACCATATGTTAATTATACATGAGGTAATAAAAATTGCTTCAGAAGAACTCTTATGAATTATACAAAGTGTACATGAAATAATATTTCTATACACGGGAAAGTGCATCTGTTATTAAATTGTCTTTCCCTTGATGTGCCTGATGTCAATATTATATTCCTGTAACAACAAACTCCACCTTAATAACCTTTGATTTTTGTTTTTCATCTTGTCGATGAAAGTAAAGGGGTTGTGATCACTAAACACAACAACCAGAGAAGGAGCTGAACTAATGTAAACTTCAAAATGCTGTAATG
This sequence comes from Megalonaias nervosa, assembly GCA_016617855.1. Lineage (NCBI taxonomy): Eukaryota > Metazoa > Mollusca > Bivalvia > Unionida > Unionidae > Megalonaias > Megalonaias nervosa. Next base: position 18,282 of record JAECUM010007236.1, on the reverse strand, counting down.
CCAGTAGAAAAGCCAAACATTCCTTCTCGATTGTTGAGTAATTTCTTTGGTGCTTATTTAATTTCTTAGAGAAATAGCACGCTGGATTATCAGCACCAATTCTATCTTCTTGAATCAATACTGCTCCAACCCCAACATCACTTGCATCAACAGATAGTTTAAATGTTTGACTGAAATTTGGAGCTGTAAGAACTGGTGCATTTTTAAGTATGGCCTTTAACTTATCAAAAGCCTCCTGACATTTTTCAGTCCAAAGAAACTTGTTTTTCTTCCTCAGTAAATTTGTCAGGGGTTCAGCAATATTAGAAAAATTGGAGCAAAATTTCCGATAGTATCCAGCCATACCCAAAAATCGCATCAGCTGCTTTTTACTGACAGGCACAGGAAATTCAGAGATAGCCTTGACCTTAGCATCTATAGGTTTAACTTGTTCATGTCCCACTATATGTCCTAGAAAAGTTACACAAGCACGGCAGAACGTACTTTTGGATAAATTGATTCTTAAACTTGCATCAGTGAGTCTGTCAAAGAATTTCCGAATTGTTGCTGAATGCTCTTTCCAGGTGTCGTTGTAGATGATGACATCATCGATATAAGCATCACAGTCATCTAGACCAGAGGTAATCATATTCATCAAACGTTGAAAGGTACTTGGAGAACCCTTCATCCCGAAGGCATTACTTTATATTGATAGAATCCATCTCGAGTCACGAATGCCGAAATTTCCTTTGCTCTTTCCGTTAGTGGAATATGCCAAAATCCTCTCAGAAGGTCAAATTTGGTGACATACTTGGCATTTCCAATTTTATCAATACAGTCATCGATTCTCGGTAATGGAAATGTATCTGTTTTAGTCACACTTTTCACCTTCGTATAATCAGTGCACATACGGAAAGTTTTATCTGGTTTCGGAACAAATATACATGGTGAACTCCAATCACTCTTACTGGGAACTACGAAATCATTCTCCAGCAAATGCTGAATTTCCTTTCTCAAGTATTCCTGTTGAGAGGGTTCATCCTGTATGGGTGTTGTTTCACAGGTTTGGAATTAATAATTTCAACGTCATGAAAAAGTTTGTTTGTCCTCGTAGGAACATCTGGAAATAAGTGCTCATATTCAAACAATAACTGTTTAAATTCATTCCTTTCTTGTTGTTGCAAATGTAAAAGTTTCTGGTCCAGATTTTTCATAATTTCCGAATTCCGAAAATTTGTCACTCCAAAATTAGTAAAGTCTGATTGAATTCCTTCACTTAAATCCTTAATGAGTGGGACAGGTACAACTAAATTAATTGCATGATTTACCTGGCTATCTCGCCCAATATACTAGTACTCCATTAATTTATTTAGATCAGAGAACTATTATTATAATTTAACTCATTCATTTTCTTCTTAACTTTGTAAGGGCCGTAATACCTAATTTGAAGAAAATTTTGAAGAATGAGAGAGAGAGAGAGAGAGAGAGAGAGAGAGAGAGAGAGAGAGAGAGAGAGAGAGAGAGAGAGAGAACTCTATTACAAGACTCAAAAGTCCTTTCCATAAAGTTCTGTGAAACCATAATTTCACTTTTGACTTGAATTGCTGAATGCCAAATTTAAGCATGACTAGCTGGAAAATTCCAGACAGAAAATTTGACCTTTGACCAGATTGGACAGATTTGGGAAGGCCAAACTGAGTAAAGAACTTTATCAAGGCCTTTACTATTATTTTAGTTTTAATATTCCTCAAAGGAATTGCCTCTGGGAACCTTGTTGACGCACACATAATGGTCAACAAGTACTGATTGCCTGACTTGGTCTTAGGTAAGGGACCAACACAATCTACCATTATTCTGTTAAATGGTTCGTCAAATGCAGCAATAGGTTGCAGATGAGCCTTAGGTATCTTCTGATTGGGTTTCCTACCATTTGACAAGTATGACAAGATCTGCAGTATTTACAAACATCACTTTTTAGTTTTGGCCAATAAAAGTGAGTCAAGATCTTGTGATAGGTCTTATAAATCCCTAAATGACCAGCCAGAGGAGTTTCATGGGCCAGACTAAAGTATTTCCTGTCTGTAAGATTTTGGAACTACAATCTGATAATTCACTGACCACACGTCACCAACAGGTACCTCGGGGGGGGTCTCTATTTTCTCATAAGAATTCCATTTTTGCTGAAATAACAGACAGGTACTTCAGTGGCTTCAGTTTAACTAATGGCCCTCTGAAACAAACAGGAGATCTCAGGATCTTTTTCCTGTTCGACAACAAGTGATTGTCGTTTGTCACCCTGATTAGAGAAAAGAGAATGAGTAGTTCAAAGAGGATCACTGTGACCAATACCTTTTGATTGATCCAAACAAGAAGTGAAAGTGACCTCATCAAAAGCCTGACCAATACATGTGTCAGCTAAAGGAATATTTTCCTTATCGATGTCACTCTCAAGAGCTTTCTTTGACATATCTCTAGTAACTGCACAAGCTGGGTATAAAACATTTTTCAATAGGATCAACTTTCTGATCCAAAGAAGGCTTTTCAGTTACAACTAGATTAACCACAACCTTGTCTCCAGCTAGGTCGTTGCCTAGTAACAAATGAATGCCCTGAACGGGTAAAGAAAACGCTGTTCCGACTGTCACAGGTCCTGAAACTAAGTCTGATGACAAATTTACAGAATGGAGAGGAACATTAACAAAGCCGCACTCTACTTCCTGAATAAGAATACTCTCAATAAAAGAAGACTTCTCAGAAAAAGGCAACGTAACTGATAATAAAAGACTCTGAGAAGCTCCAGTGTCCATAAAAAGTTTAATAGGGATAGGATTGGCGAAATCTCCCAAGAGTGATATAGAACCCTTCGACATGAATTGTTCATAATTCTCCATAATAAAATCGGAGTATGGTTCATTAGACCCAACAAATGTATTGCTTTCAATACATGACCGTGACCTTGATCTCTTAGAAATAAAAGCATTTGGGATAGGTCGATCTTGATTCTGATGCTTATATTTAATTTAAAGCAGTCAGAAATAACGTGTCCTTTCTTCTTGCAATAGGTATACATAGGAAGAGACAAGGATTTTGAATCAAGCTTATCAGAAGCTCGATTTTTAAAAGTTATGCCAGACTGAGTTTTAGAAGGACTCGTATTAGGTTGAAATACCTTTTAACCAGAAGACTGCTGAGTGAAAGACTTGCCTACAACAGAAACTTTATGAGTTAAGAAATACTCGTCAGCTGCACGAGCAGCATTTTCCAAGGTTTCGATCTTTTGCTCGTCAAGACGAATCCTAATGTGACTAGGGACACAGTTCTTGAACGTTTCAACTAACATGAGTTGTCTGAGACTTTCGTAATCTTTATTAACCTTTCTAGACGAGCACCACCTATCAAACTGTTGTACTTTTTCCCATGCAAATTCGACATAGGTCTGGTCAGTTGATTTTCTAGAATTCTTGAGTTTTTGCCTATAAGCCTCAGGGACTAACTCATAACCCTTCAAGATACAGTCTTTAACCACATCATAGTCAGCACTCTGCTCTGGTGACAGTGAAAAATAAATATCACTAGTTCTACCAGTATGTACACATTGTAATAATAGAGTACAATGCTCCCTTGGCCATTTCAAATATTTCCGCAATTTTTTCTACTTCTTTTTCCAGAAAAAGGGGGCACTAACTTGATATGTCTTAAAAGATCAAAAGTAGGGGAGTGTTTTCTTTTTGTCCGCTCTAGTTCTTTTAACCGAATTTTTTTAAATTCCCTCTCTTCCTTTTCTCTTTGCGTTTGCATTTGCATTATCCTATCTGCTTTTTCCTTCTCAAATTTCATTTGTCTTACTTCCCTTTCTCTTTCCATTTGTATCTTTACGATCTGAAACTGAACCTGTCTTATCTCTAATTCCAACTCATTTTTAGCTGTACCTCAATTTTCAAAATTTCCAACCACTCCTGGGTAAAATTCAAAAGATTCTCTACTTTTGATGATATTGTGAAAAAACCTGTTGATTTCACTAAAGATTTCAAACAAAATGTGAAATAATGCTTGGGATTTAAAAATTTTCTGAAAACTAAGAGAATTTAAATTTCAAAAAACAATTTTCTGAAATATTTTAGCCAAAATTCATATATCCCAAGGACAAGACTCCAATTTTCTTTGTTACTTCTCTAGGCTTGTACAAAAGTAACAAAGAAAAGAGTGAAGCCAACAAGCTTTGTAAATTTAGCAAAATAATTTATTTGCCTGGAAAACAAGGTAAAAGTTTGGAAAAGAACTTACAGTTTATGAATCAAATCCCAAAATTAATCTAACAATTAAAAATTTAAGTCCTATCAGTAAAAGGTTGTAAGTGAATCAAAGTTCGAATTCCGATGAAGTTCCAAGATGGAAGGCGATGACGTCTTCTATGACCTGCTTTGTGTTGATGTGTCAACCGTTCCTTGTTGAATCACCAAGAATAATATTCCAGTTTTAGAGTTCCGAATAATTTCCAATAAATGTCTTTGTCCAAGAATTCTGATGAGCATGGGATAAAGTTTCCAGGGAAAATAAATTATTAATTCCAAAAATAAAAAAAATTTAAATCAAACCGACAACAACAGAAATACCTTTGAGCCCGAAGGTATGAATTACGAATGAATAAAATCACTATGAAACGTCAATTTTAACCCTAACTGAAACGCAAAACGGATCACCTGATAAGGTCACGTGATTACTTCCTTCCAAACGACGTAGTAAAATTTTATGCCGGCTGTCACGTCCGCCATGGACGATTTCATTGTACTGAACGAATCTTACTATAAGATTCAATAATAAAAAAAATAAATAAAACAAAAAGAGTTGTTTACTACAAAGCTGAAACTGGCTCTGAATCTAGGTCACCAAAAGATACAATATTTCTACGATATCAGGTTTTACAGAACTGAACTGAATTTTCCGGGAAAAAAAGTCAAATCCAGTGAAAAAAGTTATCATTACAATAACATGTAATAACATAAAAATAAAATAAAAAAGAATTTAAAACTAACACGCAAGTAATTCAATTACATATACGTAACAGTAGACTTACGTGCCCTCACAAAGGGAAAATTCCCGTGGTTCATTTAATGTGATGAGCACCAGCGAAGTTCACCAAGCTGATCTTTCATTTCTCCAACATGATTACAAACTTGCGGACATACAAATATTCACTAACCGCCCTGGATGTTGTTAGGTGGCGCAAGGAAGCCGAGTCGTTGATAACCAAGATTCAACAAGCGTCGCAGTCACGTTCAAACGTACATACGCGCGTAGACTGCTAAGATAACAGCGGCATCTGAAGATGGATCCATGAAATAATTTCTTGAAGCCTTAGTTGAGTTGTTGACGAAACATCGTGTGCTGGTTCGTCATTTCCATGTCACCATTCAGCGCGATCAAACCACTTTCGAACGATTCAACGATTCATCTGTACACGTGCAGACCAATTATTCGGGTACCAATACACGCAAGAATTGTTAGTGAATCTTGAAAGGCGGTCTTGATCCGCAAAGCTGTATCGCGAATAAGTGGCACGTCTTCGGTTGGTTGAATAAAGAAATTAGTCATACAATCGGATTTAAATGCTTTGAAGCGGTTCGGCAGAAGACTGTCACTTTTGCCCACATAACTGATTAGACCCACTCAGAAACAATTTAGTTCTGTATTGATATGCACCGGGGAAGATGCCGCCGAACTACTGACCCTATAAGGGACAGTCAATACATTTACGATCTTGGACCGACTCTGTATTCAAGCAACCACGAGTGGGCATCGTTCAGCAGCTAGAGAATATGCGCGAGAGGAATTACAGGTCGCACACCCTAATACACAATTAGCGCCCTGATATATTTTGGGATTTACGCGTGCCAGTACTTAATTAATGATTTCGTCAGGGAAAATTCAGCGCTTGTTATCTAGCGGTGACAAACTCACCTTGGTGCAACAGTGCACACCCATGCGATGTTTCTTCGACCGAATAAGGTCTACTACGTGTGCCAATACACGTCGTTGCTCGAGATACTGAATATACATGCGTATGGTATCTTTTGGCACAATATCCCGTAGAATTCCTTTCACCTTCATAGCATTTTCTCCTGAGCTAAACACGATCGAATGAATTTTGGGGCTCAGATCTACGTATTCTTCTTGCGCCTTGTCCGCACATTCCTCCTAAATTTCTACTACCTTTAATTTTTACTGCAAACAGCGAATGACCCGCAGGCTATTCACTAGCGTCGAATTATTCTGCGAATTGTCACATATCTGCGTAATCATCAGCAGTACTGATATGAGTCATCATTGACTCCATATATATATATATATATATATATATATATATATATATATATATATATATATATATATATATATATATATTTTGATTTTGTCACTGTATCGTGATTTCGTCGAGTCGTAATAAAACTCGCACATCAGATACTTCGGCAAGTCAAATACTGACGCACCAGCATAGATTGCCTTTGTCAGCTTTAGTTTCGATTTTGTTTTACTGTGTATGGCAATGAGTCCACCATCGAACGTATTGTACGACTCTAGAGCAATTAATCCATAAAGATTTTGTCGATCGCTATCCCGATAAATGTCTGCGCGGATTCTCTTCGCACATTTCAATTGTTTTTGCCGAGTACGGAATTTTTTATAAGTTTGAACAAGTTCTTTTCAAACTACTTTTCTGCCACCATGTGCATTTGTATATATATAACCTAATACAGGCTTGCTGTCGAAACACGAGAAACCGGATTTGCCGCATGCACATTCCCAATCGCAGATATGACTGCGAATTTTGTACGTATAAAATGTAGTGAAGTTTCCTGTGCCGGTTTGGCACCATCTATTATCCTGCAGTGATATAGCGAGAGACAATCACTTGCTGAGCGAGCCTTGTGATCGTACCAACATTTAGGTTTACGAATGTCGACATTAGCAGGATCGGTCCATGTGAACCAGAATGCTGTCTTTGGCTGTATCAACGCCACCGCCTCGATAGCGATTATTTGTTTCAGTATTCATAATGTATATGTTTTGAAGGGTAAGGTTGTATCCCACCAGAAGGGCAACGTTGATTCGCCATTGAAATCCCTCCGCAAATACCACGCTAAATCAATCAGTGTTGATTAAGATCAATAAACAATTCCAACTCAAACTTGACTTTTGACAACATTGCGCTCCAGGTCATTCTTGCAGATGAGAAGTAATATACGGGATAGAGCTTGTACATACGCACAGCGGTATCACAAAACGCCTCATCATCACGCAGAGTAACGTCGGTGTCCAGGTACAGATCTTGATAGACAACGAACACGGACCAGACATTGTTCATGTACGTGCAAATGCTTCAATTGTCGGTTGAGTTTTAGAAAATTTTGTGTCGCTCATGTATCCGTAGGGATAGTTTCCTTGACGGATGAGTAGGGTCAGAGCATCCATTCTACCCCTGTACCAATGTATCAACGAGTGATTGTAAAGCATTTGCCACCTCCTGCCGCAAGGTTGTACAGCCTAGAATTTTAGAAACTGCAGTGAGTCAATGAAATGCAGCCCAGGCAAAACGTAATGTATTTTTCCATTTTGTTGGAAATAACGCTTATTATTGCGTTTGAGACTCCTTGCATAATCGAGTGGTAATCAAACCGCGCAGATTATGATGCACAACCATAACTTTTGAAAATGCCGTGAAAATGTGTAACTATGGATTACATGCGATGTGTACGGCTCCTCAGAAAGTACCAGTGATGTAACAGTGATCACGCACTTTTCACTAGTGACCTAAACGCTCCTTCACAGATCCAGCAATCCGTTGCCACAGAAAACTCGTGAATATTATCGTGGGAATAATTATGATCCAAGAGCGAGGAGACCTGATGCCGTATCCATTTCGCTGTAACTTCGAGTGATTTAATAAATACCTCAACCGAGTCCTATGCCACTGATCACATTGGATAGAGATGTAACACAATCAGCTTGGCATCTGTTCGGTCACTTGAGCAGTATTTGATTTAACCGTGAGCGTTTCTTAGTCGTTGGAACTCACTGAAACGTACATGCGGGACCTTCATCTTTCGCTGAACCTCGGTCAGTTTTAAAATGGTCTTGCCGGCTTCCGGCATGAATGTTCGTTTCGGCTTTGCACGGATTCCACCCCTGCAAAAGTCATGATCGTTCAACAGTTTTTGGGTGCAAAATACGTGCATGCACCGCCTACACAAAAATTTTCATCCATTTGCTTTCTGAGCTGGCAAACTCTTCGTTGCAAATATTTTATCTGAACATAGTGGTAACTTGCCACTAAGACACCAGGGCCGTCCACATTTTTCCATTTTGCTCAATATCAGTTTGGTTCACTCGCGTATGGAGGATAGTTTCGCTTCTCTATGAATACTATCGAATAGGATGAAGGCCTGTGTTCCAACCACAATAACTGTGATTTCAGGGTTAAGTGGTTCACACTTTGTGATGTCAGTAACCAGTACAGAAAATTCAATGTTATCAAACCTGGGTTAAACCAGGTACTGTTTGTACTTCCGAGGCTGAACTGTATGTTCACTAATAGGTTGCAGTGCTCGGATAAGATCGCCTATTTGAAACACCGGCTATCGTTGCTTATTACATGTATTACTACCCGCGATGCAATACACACTGATGTTGAAATACAATTTGACCCGTAATACGACTTGTACTTGGAAATATGAAGCAGAAGTTATAAATATATGGGAAGCATCCATCCTGAACCTCCTCTGGAGTATTTTTCAAACTTCTCGAGGATCTGCGAAACCTTTGCCGTTTTCGTCATTGATGGCCTCGGTGTCTCCACAATTTAAGATTACACAGGCACCACTGTAAAACCACAACTGTGATATTATAGGCTATGCAGAGCCTCCTTTGGCTAAATAACTTGGCATGGTAAATTCCACATTGAGAACAGTGTCCACATTCAAGTCGGACGGCAACACACGTTTCGCCCATGTGCTGCAACGTCGTCTCGCCCATGTGTTGCAACGTTAATACAAATTCTCAAAAGCATGTTCGACAAACGATTCACAGAGTCTCTGCTTGACTTGTATATGCTTGAGAGAATGCCCGGCAATCTTGAAGATCACGAGCACGCTTGTGCAACTTGAATTCTGGAACTTTGATTATTTGAGGACCATACACAAAAGCCTCGTTAGCAATAGTACGTACGATGAGGGAACAGGTTTCCTCATCAGCAACCATATGTGCAACTTCGGCCCTAGTAACCCGTTGATGAATCTTGATATACAACTGTGCTGTTGTACTAAGTTCCCTTGCAGTAGGATGCTATTAATCGTGTCGGGGGGGGGGGGAGTCCTATTAATAGAAGTATATTTGATTTTATTGCACCTTTCTCCACGTTCTCGCGAGGATCGCTTTATTTTGATTTGCAGTTGCCGTTACAACTAGCTGTGGCTGATCCGAGAGAAGATGTCATACAGCCTGTGGAGGCTTGTCCTAATACTGGAAGAATACTTGCATTTCTCATACCATTTGATTTCCTGATTTCCAACTCTCGCGCGAATTCCTTAAGTTGATTCACACTCGTCATGCCCGCGTATAAGGGAAAAAAAAACTTGAATAATTACTTATTTACAGCAAAAAACCAATTTGTAAACAGCTATAGCTTTGATCCTTAACAACATCGTTGGCTTTTTACTTGGCCACATCGTTGTCATTTTTTCCGCGGCAAGTCTTCGCCCCCCCCCCCCCTTCCCGATGATAATACTCAGCAACAGAGCCACATAGTTGGCAAAGCTGATTCCACGACTAGATGCCAGTTTTACATTTTAGGACATCGTCAAGCACCAGGGCCAACATGTTGCACGAGCAAGTGTGATTTACAATATTCGTAATGAATTAGTCTATTGAAATGTTCTTCTTTTCCAATGCATACAGCTTTACATCTTATATGTTCACTCAGACTGTATTCTTTAATATGAAATACTCTTTATCTATCCTCTATTCATAGATTGTTGGTCGCTTCTTCCTGAACAAAGAAGAGATAGCCTTAATGATAGGTTAAAATTTCACGCAACCCACCAAACGACATACAGTCTTTGAGTCTTATTATAATTTGAACGTATTAATTCGGCTTTTGTAAATATACAGGTGTGCCCTTTCCAGGATCATAAAATTCATCTGCAAGCCTGAAAACAATTTCCATCAAGTCTGTCTCCCCCCAAATGAGTTCAAATTATCCATCACAAAGTATGACAACGACTTTAATACTTCCAGACTTTTGAAAGCTTGTCTCCAACAATATCAGACATCCTGGAGTGTTTGTATATCTCACAATGGGTTTTGTTCCATTAGACCTGGAACTGGCTTCCAAAATTACTCCCATGGCTGTGCTGTTTTGGTTCATCCTCGCTATATGTCAGTTCTTATACCTCATGAAGTGGAGTGTAGATAACGTTGATAGGTTATATATGGAGTGATTAGGAAGAAAACCTATTTTTTTTTTAATAGAGAGCCAATGGAAACAGTCAATGTGACTCAAAGAGGAGAAATGATTTGTACACAGCTTGTGTTCTAAACTAAGTTCGTCTACCAGTCTTACGGGACGGCTTCTACTTGGGATAAGAAAAAACAACTTTTGATTTCGTTGCTGAAAAGTGAAAAGTCAAGGTAACGGTAAGCACATTAATAAAACAATGGTTGTTTATTTGTAGGTGAAGTTCTATACCACTTGCTTTAACCAAACCTTGTGTATGGCATGAGCATGTGGAAAGAAACAAACTTATTCATTTTGGTGTCCAAAGATCACTGTGGTACATACAAGAGAATATCTTATGCATCCAAACTGCGTACTTGGTTTCAACATATGAAATGAGGAAAGGGTTACGGACAAGACGGGTACGCATGCATGAGTGTGAGAGGAAAAGACAATTCTCTGTAATGTCACCTTCTCTAAACTGGATTATGCCAATATATATTTAAGTCACTGTATTTTTCACAAGAGTTTTAATTCTGGAAAAAGGTACAAGAGATGCATTTTTATTTTAGGTGACAGGGGCAAACAAAGGCATTGGTTTTGCTATTGTGCGGGGTCTGTGTAAGCAATTTGACGGAGATGTACTCCTGACAGGTAATTTCCCATCTCCTAATTTTACTGTGATGAGCAATAACGAGGGACATGAAAGTGTGTGTGTTGATATGTATATAAGTATATACTTAATTATATAGGTAAATATGTAGGTAGGTGGATAGTTAACTGGGCCAACTTGTTAAATCAAAGACTTTATTGTGAATTGTTTTGCATGAGTGCTATGTTCAACAACACAGCTGGGGAATAGACTTCAAAGTTGGCAAAACGTGGCAATAGATGAGTGCTATGTTCAACAACACAGCTGGGGAATAGACTTCAAAGTTGGAAAAATGTGGCAATAGATGAATAACATATTACAATATGAATAAAAAAACATTTTTGGGAGGAAAAAAAGTGTTTGCATGACAAAACATCTTCCTCGGTGACTCATAAAGAATATGGTGAAATGAATTGATTGCGTAATAACTATCATGTGGTTCTATGTTGGATTGCTCAGTCATTCACTAAAATCGCAGATACGTAGTAATCAGTATGTACATGTGGTTCCATATCGGATTGCTCAGTCATCCACTAGAATCGCAGATACGTAGTAATCAGTATGTACATGTGGTTCCATATCGAATTGCTCAGTCATCCACTGGAATCGCAGATACGTAGAAATCAGTATTTACATGTGGTTCCATATTGTATTGCTCAGTCATCCACTAGAATCGCAGATAAGTAGTAATCAGTATGTACACGTGGTTCCATATCGGATTGCTCAGTCATCCACTAGAATCGCAGATACGTAGTAATCAGTATGTACATTTGGTACCATATCGGATTGCTCAGCCATCCACTAGAATCGCAGATACGTAGTAATCAGTATGTACAATTTAATGATTCAGAACCAAATATTAACATTTGAAATTATTAGTCGTAATCACACCAATAATAGGATCTTCACCCCATTTTGTCTTAAGTAAGTATTAATTTAATGGCTCACTGCAACACTCTACTAACATAATTAGCTATATGTAAGCTACAAAATACTCTAAAAAGTAACGGAACCGTCAGACGTGAGTATTCACAAAGATGACTACCCCATTCAATTTTGAGCATTTTATTTAACTTACTAGACCTGAATGTCTAAACGTAGACAAATCTGTTGTGTGTTTATTTGCAATTACAGCTTTGTTCCCTTCAGTATAGTCATTGGTAGCAAATGTATGCAAATATACCGACACCAGCAACATAATCAGCACCATAGGTTTATATATAAATCAAATGTGTGACTATACACAGCAGTGAAAACCCAGTGATCTGGTGGATAGGCTAACTATCCGATCGCGGGTTTTCGGCATACCAGTAATCAATTAGTGAGTACTGTTAACTTTTTGTGGTGGATGCGATATTGGTGGTTGCGAGTGTCTATGTTGCTTACTTGCTGGAGAACTAAAGTATTCAACAAGGCTATCATCTTGTTGCCACGCTTGACTTTGGCTAACATTATTGACACGCTGGACTTTTGCTAACATCGATGTCATGCTGGACATTTTCTAACATTAATGCCATGCTGGACGTTTGCTATCATTGTGTTGCCACGCAGAACTTTTGCTAACATTGATGCCAACATTTGACCATTTCTTATCTTCACATAATTAAAACTGAGTAAGTTAAGTATTTATGAAAATATTTCAAGTTAAAACTATGAAAATGAGCACCTCAAGACTTGATACTCCAATATCAAACTAAGTGAAAAATGCCTTAATCACATTTAATACCCTCTGTAACTAGAAAGTAATCCAGACGTATACAAAAGTCAAACTGAATCGTAACAAGAAACAAAGGTTCATTTAGTAGAAATGAAATTATGTACATATTTTACAGCGGCTACAGTCAAGTGTGAATGTTTTAATGACATTGCAGCGGCTACAGTCAAGTGTGAATGTTTTAATGATACTGAACCATACTTTAATAAAACCATCTGCAGAACAAAAATTGATACTTTTAAAAAGAAGCCTTTAATGTTATGTAGTCATAGATCTCAATGTAGGTACATATAGTCATCCATTTGACTGATACAGGTAAAGATAGATGATATTTGGACATTTTAAAAAATAAATTTGATATATTGGTAAAAGTGTATGACATATTGGAAGGGAGAGATTTCAGAAGTTTTTCAAATGCAATGTGCACCGGAGGTACAACAGAGAGAAATTCCATCTATTGACATACTAATGGTAAATGGCGCCCGGGGAGACTATAGGTCCAAAGGAGTTATGGTGCCCCAGGACCTCTCGCGCCCCTGGTTTTGGCGCCCCAAAAGACCTCCGGCGCCCGGGGCAAGTGCCCCGTCCGCTCCCCTCCCCCCCCCCGTTAGTACGGTACTGGCTCTATCAAAACCTGAAATAGATAAAGACATTTTGACATGTTAAAGACTTTGCAATTGTGGTGATCTAATGACTTCAAAAATATTAAGTACCTTAATATTGGAACAATAAACAAAATTTTTATAGACTGGCATTATCGTAGATGAACAGACGTGAAAAAATATACTTCTTCACAAATAATTTTGAACAGTATTATTATTCTTAATACACCAAATATATTAAAATTAATCCAATAATCCAAAAACAATAGATGAAATTACAGTGTAAACAAATATATCTCTAAATCTAATATCTGTTGTGTGTCTGTGTGTCTGTGTGTGTGTCTATGAGTGTTACAAATTTTGAAATTTGTAATTTTTCTCCTGTTCCGAACAGCGTCGGTGAATTAATCAAGAACATACTGTGTATGTATTTACATGCAAGTTAATGAATGAATGGACGGATGAGTGGGTCGATGAATGAATAACTGGATAGATGTATGAATGAATGAAAATGTGGTTACGTATGGATGGATGATTTAGGAATGGACAGATGCAAGTCTGGCTTGATAAAAAGATACTCACACGGACGGACTTGTGCTTGTCTGCTCGTCTTCCTTTGTGTTTTCTTTCGACTTCTTTTTATGTATTAATTCTAGTATCATCATTTAAGCCCGAGACGAGGATCGTGGTATGAAGGCCTTGGAGGACCTGAAGAAAGAAGGGCTAAACCCCTTATTCCACCAACTAGACATCAGTGATCAAACCAGTATACAACCCCTCAAGGCCTTCCTGCAGAAACAATATGGAGGACTGGATGTTCTTGTCAATAACGCAGCAATTGTAAACAAACTGGATGCTCACATCTATATCACTGGAACTGCGAAAATTGTAACTAAAGTCAATATTTTCGTCACTGGTTACATTTCATGGAATTCAAAAAGTAACCAAATAGAAAGATTAAGCAAAATATCACGTTAATGGTAAGATTTTAATGTGACATAACGGCACATCGGCACAATATAGGTTTTATAATATCAGGATAGACGGAAAATAAATATAAAAATATTGTGAATACAAAGTTGCTACAAGAATTCGTGGTTTCATGATTATTATTAATTATTGTGAAATATTTCAATTCCTTGTTTCATTCCTTTTTAAATGAGTATCGATTAAATCTAGAATACAGGATCTGCCTTTCAATACCGCAACATGGCGTATTCTTCTTTCCTGCAAGTGTATTTTTCAAAAAGATGGCGGGTTCTTAAAAATATAGGTTATAACTAACTTCGAATTGACATTTACTAACATACCCTAATTATGTTATCTTTTTGCTTTTGCAACAAATAATGAATTAGTATACGCAAGGGGAACTGAGATTGCTTAGTTAGCCTCTGTCAGTCTCTGTCTCTCTCTCTCTCTCTCTCTCTCTCTCTCTGTCTCTCTCCCCCTCTCTCTCTCTCTCTCTCTCTCTCTCTCCGTACATAATCATATAAACACACTTTATTTTTATTCCAGGGCGGTATCCTCTTTGCAAAACAAGCAGAAAAAACACTGCAGGTCAATTTCTGGGATACGTTGGGTATCTGCAATCAGTTATTTCCCTTACTTCGTCCTCATGCGAGGCATTTATTTATTTATTTATTTATTTATTCATTCATCATCCATCACTATTAATCATTAAGTTTGCTTCCTTATATTGTAAAACAACATGAATAGACTACTGTCAATTGCATCTGCGATAACTAGATCTTAGTTGCTGCTAAAGATTATAGTGCAAGTTTCTTACGATAAATCATCAACCATTTCATATGATAACACCAAGTACAGTCAAACCTGCCCCAACGGTCACCGTCACTTAGAGGTCACCTATTCTCAACTGCTATTTCCGTTCTGCCTCGGAAACTTCCTATATAAAATCATGTATTAAACAGTCACCTGCATTTTGCGGTTCCCTGTTTGAGAAGCAGTTCATTAATGTCACAAGGATTGACTAACAGGGTTTGAGTCAGTGAAGAGACGAAGACAAAGTTATCAAAATAGCACATTTACAATACATGTACATACGACAACGAATACAGGCTAACTCTAAGATGCACAATCCTGACACCACCTAGCTACACAATCATGTTTGGGTCCGTTACACAATGTATATTAGACAAATACGTTTTACAGATGGTTTACTCATGCGCAAGATATGCTACACAAATGATATTCCGAATTCTAAATCTGATCAAAATGGCGATCGTCGGTCATTTCTTGTTCTAGCTCACGACTCTTCAACAAATCAACAAAATCAGGCCAGGTGCTAAAAAGCAACATCACTTCTCTGGTGTTGGGAACATCTCCTAAAACACAATATAATAGTGTCCTTGCTCAAACTATTTTCTATTAAAATTGTTAATAAACGCTGGTTACTCGCCAGCAAATCCCACAATGCAACCCCAAATGGTAAACACCCGCTTTCTTTTCTTTTTTGTTGAACTTGATAGATATCGTAAGTTAAAACATGTTACATCCCATTAGCTTATCTTTTATCACCCTTGCCCGCGTTGTACACAAAATATTTACCCTGACGTTCCCAACAGATGACAATAATAACACACAACCAGTACGGATTAGGGATCGTCCAAAATTATCGCTCTCTATTCACCTCATTACCACTCTAAAAATAACAATGTCGAAGGTAAAAGGGTCAGTCTGTAGGAACAAGCTCGATCTCCTCTATGTAGCCTTTTGTTAGCTGAATCATATGCGCTAGAACCAAATCCAGGCCCAAGAACCGTCAAGTTTCCTTGCGGGGTCTGCAACAAAGCCTGTAAATGGACAACATCTTGTGTGTGATGTGACTCATGCGAAGTATGGTATCATCAGGAGCGTATGGGTATGCCAGATGACGTACTCAAAACCCTCCACCATGTAAGCTGGGAATGTATTCAGTGTGGTTTGCCAAACGTCTCCACTGGAATGTTTGACACTTTTGTCTTTGATACCAGTAACAATTACCAATGCCTTAGTGACAGTACCCAAGCAGACAGTGAGATAAGTTTTAACAACCCAACTGCTACTTCATCTTCTCCACACAAACAGAGAAGTACCTCTACAACACATGGTCCCACTGGAATTAGAACTGACTTGCCCATGAGAATCCTAGTTATTAATTGTCAGTCTATAAAGGGGCCTGGAAAGAAGAGACTAGTAAGCAATATGATCTTCTCTACCAAAGCCACCATTGTTATTTGCACGGAATCATGGCTAGACAGCAACATAAATTCATCTGAAGTATTCCCAGCAAATTTCAGGTCCTACTGCAAAGATCGTCCAGAGGGATCCCATGGGGGGGGGGGTATTTGTCCTAGTATCAGACCTGTATTCCAGCTGCGAGCCAGGAGAACTTGAGGCAGATAATAACTTTGAGTTAGTTTCGGCCAAAATGAAGGTTAAAGGGGCATCAGACCTATTTGTGGATCCCTTCTACAAACCTCCATCCTTAACCGAACCAACTACCTAGATCAGCTTCACTCATGCCTTTCAAGAATCCCACGAGGTGCGCACGTATGGCTAGCAGGAGACTTCAACGTGGCAGACACTTACTGTGAGAATAAGTGTCCACTACCACAAGCCACAAACAATGCTCAATGCCAACAGCATCGACAAGGCTAACATGCTGAATCGTCAATACCAGTCTTCACACAAGAGAATAAGAGTGATCTACCAAGCCTACATGGAGATCGTTACCCACCAATGCCTGACATCCAAGTTACTGAAGAAGGTGTATACAGTTTGTTGCGGAAAATTAACCCACAGAAGGCCACAGGACCAGACATGATTCCAGCAAGGATCCTGAAAGATCTAGCAGAAGAGTGTGCACCGTACTTTAGTTATATTTACCAGAAGTGCCTCTCAACAGGCTATGTCCCTGATGTGTTGAAAACAGCACACGTTACAGCTATCTTCAAAAAATGGAGAAAGATTCAAGGCCAGAAATTATAGACCCGTCTCTCTTACATGTATCTGCTGCAAAATGCTTGAACACATCATAGTCAGCAATATGATGCAACATCTAGATCACTTCAACATTCTAACAGACTGACAGCATGGTTTCGTGCCAGACGAATCTGTGAAACACAGCTTATAGCGCTAGTGGATGAGCTCGCCAAATCCTTAGACAGAGGGAAGCAGTATGACCTTGCTATCCTTGACTTCAGTAAGGCTTTCCATCGTGTCCCCAATGAAAGACTCCTCTGTAAGTTGGACCACTATGTCATCAGGGGTAATACCCAGAAATGGATCAGAGATTTCCTGACAGACAGATCGCAGAGAGTTATAGTAGATGGAGCAACATCAGACCCAGCATCGGTTGCGAGTGGGGTACCTCAAGGGAGTGTTTTGGGTCCCATCCTCTTCCTGGTGTTCATCAATGATCTTCTATCTGCGAGTGTCAAATACAACACAAGATATTTTGCAGATGACTGTATAGTCTACCGGGAAATAAATACCTCCAAGGACTGTGAGATCCTTCAAGAAGACCTGAACCAACTGGCCCTCTGGGAAAGAACTTGGGGTATGTCGTTCCACCCAGAAAAATGCAGCATCCTAAGAGTTTACAGGAATAAATTACCAATCTTGTCCGAATATACTCTTCAGGGGCACAAGTTAACCAATGAGCAGACAACACAATATCTAGGGGTTGAATTGTCCAAAGACCTCTCTTGGAAAAGGCACATAGACAAGATAGCCAGAAAACAGAACAGTAACCTTGGTTTCCCGCGCCGCAAACTCCAAATTAACAATGAAGAAGTAAAAAGTGCAGCATATTTCACTCTGGTTCGACCAGGTCTTGAGTACT
>JAECUM010007235.1:0-32741 GCA_016617855.1 Megalonaias nervosa | reverse complement strand
AAATCAGGTTTGCAACCTTCTTGCTGTGGAACACGAGGATATGATGCAACATTCTACATGTGCTGCTCGGGAGCTATCCAGCCTCGTTCAGGATTGCAACCTTCTTGCTGTGGAACACTAGGATATGATGCAACATTCTACATGTGCTGCTCGGGAGCTATCCAGCCTCGTTCAGGATTGCAACCTTCTTGCTGTGGAACAAAAGGGTATGATGCAAAATTCTACATGTGCTGCTCGGGAGTAATCCAGCCTCGTTCAGGATTGCAGCCTTCTTGTTGTGGAACAATAGGATATGATGCGGCTTTCAGAAAATGCTGCAATGGTCAATTGTGCTAAGTGGCACTACCAACGCAGTTTTTAATGTTCTTTTTCTTCTGTTAACGAAATGTAATAATAAACATCATCTTTCAATCAACTTACTTAACATGACTAAAGAGACATACATCTTTTTAACTGACACCCATTCCTTTTTCTAGATGCACTTTTCATATTCATTTTTCAAATGTTGATTGTTCCACCTTTGTGACAAGTTTCATGACCTTTGGCTTATGATCGAAGAGCAAAGGATTTGTTTGGCTATTCTCGATTTTGTATGTTGCAAATTGTGTGCTCAAAGAATTTGCACATTTTAATGCATGAATTAAATTGTTTTTGTTTGCAAATCTTTATTCATCTCTTTGGATGAAATGTATCGATATGACATTTCGTGAAAGTTCCAATTACTTCATGGATTCATCTTGTTCAAGAGACGGTCGTTCATTTAGACGTGGAGTATTAAAAAGAAAATAATAAGAGATTATTTCTGAAAACCATCTTGAAAAGATAAAATATATCGCAAAATGGGTAAAATATAAGTAAAATATTTAATCAAATGGCAAGGGAACAAGCCGATTTTGCGTCTGTTCTGAAATGTTACCAGACCTTAATAAAACGAACATGTCAAAGTTGTACGGTCTCACTTGCAAGATTTTATACACATTTACTGATATATCGAATTCATTGTCAAATTTTCCGAATGGCTTCTATTTAAAGGAATATGTATCAAAGGATGTTTTGTATCTAAACAATTTTCTAATGGACCATAAAGAAGATCAGTTTTCAAAGTTAACTCAAATTCTGCTTAAGATGAAATCAAAATAAAAACCATAAACAAAGAAGAAAAAGATATACTTTTTATATGCATACAAGTATTATGTGTTTAAGAAAAACCACAAAACATATAATCCATTGAGGCAAATCAAAACAGTGATGGGAAAGGGGCGGGAGAGGGTTTGGAGGCACTATTGCGTAAAAAGTGGCACTATGGTGTCTTAAGAGTATCTGCTCTCTGCTTATAATGGATTGGGCCACTATTTGGAATTTGGATGCTTAATGTTAGACATTTTCCTCGGATTAACATTGTTGCCACTAAAGGGGGAAAAAGGAAAGCTGAACGTTAGGTTGGTACATTGGGATTCCATGGCAATTTTACATTGTGGCTTTTATGGGATCTAGCGGGAATATGATGCTGAAGAATCCATAGATTGTGTTTACGGAGTATAAGAACATGCAAGATTTTAACATTTTGGACCACTGTTGGAAATTTTGGGAATTTACCATTGTGGGATGATATGTCCTAACCCCATGAAGTCCTTCTTCAAGAAATGAGGTAACAGTTTAATGGCGGATGTCATGAGATCATGCAGGTTCAATATCAAAGCTCGTACTTCTAGAATATATTACTGCTTTGTGGTTGTGTTGACCCTGGTGTCATTTAAAATTTTGTCAGTCATCTCGGCGCATTATTCTGTATGTACTTTGACTAGAAATACAAGTGACTAAAGTTAAAGACGTGGTATATTGGCAATGGAAATGATGTAAGAAAAGCCGAATTACAATCCAGCAAGAACAGAATATCGCAAAGAGTCTAAAGCAAATGCGACGCATTCTCTGGGACAGACGATACCATCGTTTGACGGATAATGGCAACAGCGTGACTCAGCAAATTCACTAGGGGTATAACAAGCATCTGCCGGAAGAGGAAATAATGCTTTTCCTTGCCTTGATTGATATACTGCTGACTCTCTAGGTTTTCATTGAAGGGTGTTTATTTTAAATGATCTGAAACAGCGATAATAATTCTGTAATTATATATCATTTGGTTCCTAATGTACAAATCTTTACAATAACGTTGTTACAATCTGATGAAAATATATACGAAATCAAGCACTAAATAATGCTACTGTTAATAAATTGTCTTTTACAATTTAGGCAAAAAACTTCTTTTAAAATGTGCAATTATGGTATGAAAATTATGAATATGCAAACAATCCTGAAATGCCATATTTCAAGTCTCTTTATAGTTCTTTTTTCGCGCGACTTGATATAAAAATTCAATATTTGTCGATTAAGATTTTTTTGTAGGTAGTTTTGTATCTTTGCTGCAATTAGTACAAGTTACAGAACGTATTGCAATTATTACACGTTTATATAAGTTTATTGTGCTGCTCTGGAATTGGTTTGAGCTTTTTAAATATATCTTAATAGTCCAAAGTGTTTAATCACATCATAAGTCCTTGTTAGATTTAGAATTTGACCTTAGTATTAATGTCGGCTATTTGAACCAAGATATCCCGATTCTTTTGAGCCTTGCCTAAATATTCGGAATTTCAGAACCACTTTCAATGAAGATAGGATAAATCTTAGTAGATTATTCTTTATTAATGGAGACCCCTTCATTTTCACATTACATGCAAGAACTCGTTTGCATGTTGAGACACCCCGCTAAAAGTACACCTCTGTCAGCTATACGATCTATTGATAATTGTACAATTTGTATCCCAGTATCTAGTCCAAATACGGCTGAATATGACTGCAAAATGCATTCAAATTATCTTTGTTTACACTTTGTATCTACTTGCAATTTAATCGTCATCCTCCGTAAGTCCCTGTTTTGGAAGAATGTGTGATAAGGAGTTTGCAGCATTTTGGTTTTTTGAAGTACTCATCTTGATATTTGTTGAGCAGAGTTATTGCAATATATTTGACTACTAAATTTGTAGAGTTGAATCCCACAAGAAACGAACCAAAACCAAAGAAAACAATAGCAAATGGAAAACAACAAAAACACATGTGAATTAGATTCATCTTGTTCATGTGGTTTGCTCGTCACGTGCACCTAGAGATTCGACATATCTTGAGGCTTGAAGGCAATAGTGACACCATTTAGCCATTACTATCTTTATGAAAGTAAACGAAAAACATAAATGCAATTATATTTGACTGTACTTGACTTGCCCTTTTTTCTAAATGACACAAACTAAGTTCCTGAATAGTATACAGCAATTTGCACACAATAATACTAATGTAAAACTAATTACTAACGACAGTAGTGACACCTTAATTTGATTAATTAAAAATGAGAATAAAATGTTCTCACTTGAATATCACACATTTTACATTCTAGACAAAGAGAATGAGAAACTGGCACATTAAATATACTACTATAAATTGTGGTCGATGCTGTTATGCGTCTCAGTCAAGATAACCAACTGATTGATGTGTTCAGATAAAGTGCAAGTGGTGTCTTCAATGTATATTTACAAACGAATTTGAGAAAAGATAAGACCGTTGAGTTTTATGTCGACCATATACAAACTTTGCAATCGCAATAGGAAACAAAAAGTGTGACTACGAGCAAATGTGATATTATGTTACAGAGAATGTGGAAAGTAAAACTCTTCTCAATAGGGTCACATCACAAAACCGAAAACATGAAATTGATGACAACAAAATATACCTTTCGAAATTGACCCCTGAAATAAGTTTTGCATAATAAATCAATGGATCAGGTCAAATAAATTTTACAAGACAAATCATGAATTATTATCTTTAATTCAGTAACAGGGACTTTTCGTTGAAATAGGTGCTACATAAATAATTGATAATATTGAGTAATAGAGCTTTTTGCACGTCGACAATAAAATTCACGATACTATTTTGCATCTCTGCCTTGACAATCTATTGAGTGATACGTGGCGCAGGAGAGATTTGCAAGAGTTGTAGGGTAGTAAATAAAGCAATGAATGCTGACAAGAGGATGAGAGAGAATGTTATAATTAAAATATGGGAAACTTCAACAGTACACTAGAGAAACCAAAACAGAAAGCATTGGAATCCCAGATGGGGAATAGGAAAGAAAGAAAAATGTTAATGGTATTAGACAAGGAAGGTGGTGAATACAAATTTAGAAAGAACACCAGAAAATGCCGAATTCATCCAAACTTTAACAATATGTCTCAAGACTTATACATTTTGTTTTTAGCAATGTAAAGCCACTTGCGAAGCAAATCAGCAGCAACAAACTGAAAAGATTTCACTGGGTACTTGGTAGCTCTTTCAGAGTATGTCTGTCTTTATGAGGATTTGACATAGAAAACTTATATTCTATTAAACGGATATAAAGAAATAAGTTAAAAAAGTACTATACAACGATCTTAAAATCTAGCAGGACGAAATTAAAGCTCGATAGAATATGAATTACTCTTTAATATGACGCTGTAACTCAGTACGAATAGACATCAGATAGCACTCAATGAGTTTAGGATAAGTTCTGTACATGGACATTTACAAATTATGCAACATTTGCTATCAATAAGGAATGTTGGAAACAGGTAGTTTTGCCTTCGTCAATTGCACTACTGAATCGCGTTTACATCTACAAACTACAAGTAATGAATAACATTGTATCATACTTTTAAAAAAACACACGTTGAATGACCCCCCTCGTCCCCTTTCTATAACTCTGGCTCAGCACTGTGGTTTTACAATCTAGTTCTGCTACAAACTTACTTTAAAGTGAAGTCTATCTGTGGAACGACTACTCTTAAAACGTCAGCGAGAGACTTACCTTATTGAGACTAGCCTTTTGCTCTGTTCAGTTAAGTTTTGATCATTTCTCCCAAGCGTGGATACTAATGGTCAAAGACAGACTCAAACCACGGAAGTGAAATTAGTAAGCTACTATAGATACAGGCAGAATGTTTGCCATAGTAATGTGAGGATTGAGAAGTCCCTTTTTGGTCAGTTTTAAACGTGGTTTTCGCTAAAAATAATCAGCTGGTGCCATCATTAATTTTGAGCATAGAGCAATTTGAAGATATAGACACAGCTTGGCATACTGGTCAAAATGTGAACAGAATGGTATCTTGTTGATGCCTGTATGTCTTTGGTGTCTATGCGGCAGCCTTGTTTGAGACTGGGTCTGTAGTTTAAGCAATCAAGCTGCTATTTATTTCAACAAATAGTTATAGTGGCATTGGCAGTTCACGACTTTCTCCAGGATGTGATAATGGATAAGGTCGTTGTCTCGTGAGTGGCTATTATTCTTTTAAAGTTTTTTTATAAAGCAGACGAAAAGGCAATTATAGGCCACGATGATAACGCAATTGTTGTCCGTCTGGTTTTGAAAAACAATGCCTCGCACACTGAAGGTGCACTGGAAATAGGCCTGGAGCAAAACAACCCCGCCGTTTCGACAGACACAGTGTAGCCCAGAATGAATTTCCAGCTAGATATTTTATGATGTCCTTGTAAGCTTTTTCTCTATCACGAGCTATACGTTTGTTTGTACATTTTCGTTGATTGTAGTCTAAGTGCAACCTTTGATTTTTATTTCATTTTTCATGGTCATGTATTTAATGACTTTGTTTAGGATAAATAAAGTCGAACTCTTCTTTGCTTATAGCGTTAATACTTTTCGTTTCAGTTATGAGTCCGCAATTATGCTGAGCTCTATTTCGGCCATAACGCTTTTTCATAGATATTGGCCAGCTGATAAACGTCTCAGCTACATAAATAAGGCCACAGCTTAAAGCTGTGATCTCAAGGGTATTTGTAATGATGGCAGCAATGATTATTCACAATATTCAACCGGTGACCAGAACACAGCTGGTAGTCTTCTGTCTGGTGCTCTTTATTGGGCGCTTGTATCTTTTGCACAGACAGCGCAGCTGTGTAGCTTCCGTAAGGATGGAATTTTAATTCTCGCCGATACATTTAATGGCGAACAATATGTGGGTCTTGTATTGTGACACTATAGTTCCTTTATTAGAGGCATTATGTGAAAATATAAATCATCTGTAGAGTTGGTCGGTGTGTGGGCCCACACCTTTAACTGAATGTCTGTATTTCAGATAATAAGGATCCCGAATAAAAAGCTGATTTTTTTCCTGATATCATAACTATTCTGAAATAGTATTATATTTAAAGCCCGAAGTACTGTTCATTTTAGCCCACTCCGCTGCTAGTTGGCCTTTTTCCCGAATACAGCTATGATGTAGAACTGGTGTTGCATTAAAACAACTACTGTTATTGTTGTTGCTGAAACGAATTATAGAGGGATTTAAGAACTCGACAAAACTATTACCAATGCAAGTAACTATTAAATCTTTGCTGTTTTATAAGCAATCTTTCTACTGTTGAACTGAATCGATATGTGGAACCCATTCAATAGCACCATCTATGAAGGCATAACGGTGGTTAGCGAATCACCTGATGTGGTCGGCTGCTGGAAATAAGCAAGCCAAAGAGGCATTTATCCGCAACTCGATGCTAGTGCTTGCAGTCTGGTACCGCAACTTTGTGTAAGCCTGGTACCTGGTTAGAGACGAATTATTAAGTATCCGTATTATGCTGGTCGATTGAGTCTTGCACATTTTGGATTAAGTTGCTGTTCATCTGCATCATGCCACTCGCTTTTAGGATACCCAAGGCAACGCCAGTGTTAATATGTGAATTGACATTTGGTACAAGAAAACCGACGTCACACAGTACATTAGCTAAAACTGCGACGATAGCCCAAAGGCGTTTGTATCACGGTTAAGAAAAGTGTCACACTGTGTTTAAAAGTTCACGTCAGTGTATTTACCAGCGATAATCTTCATATAAAATACGTATAAATTCCTCATGGATGCCGCCGTCACGTCGTTTTTCATTGGCGATTCTACTCGTCGCTCTGTAGGACTCAGACCCACATAAATGAGTTCCAACAGGGTTCTGTTTTGTCAATCATGCATACTTGCAGTTGTTTTTTATCAGACAGAAACGGAGTGGGAAGTTTATGAATGAAATGGCACTAGATGTACCAGCTCCGAAAACAATGGGTCTTTGGAGTCTTAAGATGGAAACAACCTTTCTGAGAAGAAGCTATAGGTTGGAGCAGTAACCGTGATTGTGACCCACCCAATTACATCTTTGTAGTTCAAAACCGTTCCAGAAACGGCAGTCTGCATTACGTTTTTGATCGTATCTATGCTGAAATTCCAATATGAAAAGGTAATGGTAATCTGCGTTGCAGTTGGAAACGAGGTCACATTGTTACGTGCAGGCTCGTACAATAATAACAAGAGTGAAGTCGACAAGCTTTGTATATTTTAACAAGATAATTTATTTCCCTAGAAAACAATATAAAAATTGGAAATAGGACTTACGGTTTGTGAATATAATCCAAACTTTAATCCTAATAATGAAAAATACATGTCCTATCACTAAACAGTTCTAACAAAATCCTGGTTCGAATCTCGGTGAAATTCCAATATGGAGGCGATGACGTCAGATGAGACCATTGTACTCCACGTGATAGACTGCGTGATTTACTAATTTGAACATCGCAATAAAATAAAATGCCATTTGTCACGTATGCAAGAATAACCCTATCTAAGTACCAAATTCTTACACTGAAAATATATAAAATAGAAAGGCTGTTTACAATTCAGTTAACACGCGGGCCGAAATGAACTTGCAAATAGTTAACACTCGATGTTTACAAATCTATGAACCATGGTGAACTAAAAATAGTGCTAATGTAACACTTTTTGCGTTCTATAGAAACAGAATTTACTTAAAAAAATATCGAATCCTGTGAAAATAATCATTACAATAAAATGTAATGAAACAAAAATAAAATAAAAACGAATTTTAAAACTAACACACAAGCAATTTAATAACATATACGTAAAAACATCAAAAAGTGTTGCTGCCAATGGCTTCCGAAATGTTGTACTTCCTGGCTCTAAGTCTCCAGAATCGCTAGGCGCGTATTTGAATCTGTACACATAAACTGTTCTAGAACCCGGATGAGTCAATACAACATAAAGGATGAGTCAATACAACTTACATTTTCACAAGATGATTCCACCAAAGTTATATTCGACACGATATATAGTATTGGTGGCGTCTTTGACTCTCCTGACTGAACAAGAGCAAAGTATTAAAACAATTAATTATTACCTGAAAGGCGTTTGGAAGGAAAATGTTTCTATTCAAGCAACATTTAGCGGTTTAATCTATCAGTACGAGGTCAGCAGATACAACGAATTAGCGGTATTGCTTTATCAAAATGAGTTGAAGTGTGCTTTCTGTTGCGCAGCCATATTCTGAACCAGGTACGGCGTCTCATTCCATTAAACACCACATGGAACGCTTTTAACAATGCTTCTGACATGACCGCGTTCGAAACCTGTTATGAAGGACTTCATGTGAATAAAAACTCCGGCTTGCGCCATAAAGTTGTTCCTTACGATTGGATTGCAATCAATATATGCTATTCTCCAGCCACGAAACAATATTTCCTGAAACATATGAACTGTTGATACGAGATGAGATTGGACCATACTCGCACGGCCGAATGTAGAAAGTGAATAAACTATATTCATGTTGGATGTGTCGCACGTTTTAGTATATTCTGGCCTAGAAAGCACTTAGGCATGTTGGTGGTGAATTCTTAGTTGTTTAGGTCCTATGAGATCCACATTAATAGGGATTTAACCATAGATCGGAGGTGCCATTTGGGGATTAAATATACTCCAAGATGCAATCTCCAGGACAAGAAGACATTCATATATCGAAATAGAACTACAACAATTATTCCACTATTCACGTAGCAAAGTTACAGCATTAATCTTAATAAAAGCATTTAAGAGTGACCGGACAACATAATTCTTGAATATTCTGTTTCTACAGTAAACTCGACGTAGACAGGTATTTCTTTTATGTTATTTCCTTTAAAGAAGGCGTCAACATTTTATTGCGATTTTTCATATTCTATTAGCTCATCTCCACACAAAGACGGTTCAGGCTTTCTTCCAATTTATTTATTTTGTTTATTATATTTGGCTTGATGATCGATAACTGTAGTTTCTATCGTTTAATATGGTAGATAAGTTTCTCCGCTTCCATCATTTCCCACACTATATCCTCCCTTACATTGTTTTAAAACTTGTAGCTCGTCATAACATTAGTAGTCTGTGTTTTTCAAGAAAGAAACACGAACCCCAAACTGTACACAGCTTGTTAACCTATGTGCAAGCACAAGACGTAAACTTGACCCATTTAATACCCTTCGTTGAGCGATTGGAGTAAATGGAATCCCACATCGGAACACTAGCAGCATGTAGTCAAATGTTACAACATTGGGCAGCAACGACGCTGGTATCCAGGTTCCAATTAGTTTTCCATAGACAATATTGCTAAGTTTTGATGAAAGAAATACACTTTCTATCCTACTACAACATGTACGTCATACATTGTCATAGAGTACAAAGTTATATTGTTCATTTGACTATGACAAAACCAGGTACACCGCTATATTTAAGAGCGATAATACTGCAGGAACTAAAACAGGGGCAAAGGTTATCCGGTCATAAGAGATGCATTTTCAATGCTGTGTTTCACATTATTAAAAACAAATCATAAAAAGTACAAAGTATGATCTAGATATGAACTAATATAATCTCAGATGTTGGCCAGAGACTCAACTTTTTAACTCTTACATAATGTACTAATCTCAGCTAGTTTTGTTATTTATTTGTGTATCATCATTCCGTGCACTTTAAGTTCTTCTCACCTGTGGTTGCATAATTGGTACCTTTATACTGTTTCGTGTAGGCTCGTACAAACGTAACAAGAGAAAAGAGTGAAGCCAACAAGCCTAGTAAATTTTAACAAAATAATTTATTTCCCTAGAAAACAACGTAAAAGTTGGAAATAGGACTTACGGTTTGTGAATTTATCCAAAATTTAATCCTAAGATTGAAAAATATAAGTCCTATCACTAAACAGTTCTAATTGAATCCAGGCTTGAATCTCGATGAAATTCCAATATGGAGGCGATGACGTCAGATAATGTCTGTACTGATGGCAACAGATCCTCAGCTGAATCACAGTTTATAAAGTTTCCGTATAGAACTCCAGAATAAATTTCCACTGAATTTCTTTCTCCCAGAACTTTTAAAAAAAGTACACTTGTTTAGTTGTCTAGAGAATAAATTATTTAATTCCAAAAAACAGATGAACTTCAAAAACAATCTGGCTTCAACAATTAAAAACATCTTGTACCTTCAAGATGTAGACATACGACTGACTGGAAAGCTCTCGGAATGAGTATTAAACCCAGCTAAAACATCATCCCAGTCCCGCGTGATGGGTCACGTGATCTCTTAACATTTGAACAGCGCAATTGAAAAGAATGAAAATTATCACGTAGGCAAGAATAGCCTTATCTAAGAACCAAACTAACACACTGAAAATATATAAAAAAGAAAGGCTATTTATAATTCAGCTAAGACGCGGGCCGAAATGACCTTGGCAATTTTCTTCACTCGTTGTTTATAAAATCTACGAACCAGAGTGAGCTAAAAATAGTGCTAATGTAATACTTTTTACGTTCTATACAAACTGAATTTACTGGAAAATATATCGAATCCCGTGAAAATAATCATTACAATAAAATGTAATGAAACAAAATTAAAATAAAAA
This sequence comes from Megalonaias nervosa, assembly GCA_016617855.1. Classification (NCBI taxonomy): domain Eukaryota; kingdom Metazoa; phylum Mollusca; class Bivalvia; order Unionida; family Unionidae; genus Megalonaias; species Megalonaias nervosa. Next base: position 21,947 of record JAECUM010007235.1, on the reverse strand, counting down.
AATTAAAACTAACACACAAGCAATTTAATTACATATACGTAACAATACCTATAACTAACTTTCATTTTTTCAATAGAAAAAACTCTCCTCCTTTGTGAAGTGAATAAAATTCATTCAGTAAGTAAATCTGTTCCAAAACATAGTAGATGGCAGCTTCTAAGCAGTTATGATGAATTTGGGGTGAAATTTGGGGACAAAATAAAGAAAAATGTCAAAGATAAACAATAATTGTAGAGAGTCAAAAAGAGTTAAAAACAAACGCAAAGTGTGCATGTAAAAGAGAGATTAGCTTTTGATCAAGGAAACAAAAGAGAGAAAAGCAACGTATAGAAAAATGAGAAGGGAAAGTTTGATGACCGTACCTTAGACAAATATGTGTAGCCAGTGCCCCATTGATCCGAGGATAGGTTGAAGGCATCTGTATTATATAACTCTCCTTGACGTTAGGTGTAGCAGTATGCGTTCCCATCTGAAATAAAGGGTTAATAATTTCAATTATATAGATACATATAATTTATATTTGTCCTACGCCTAAAATTAACAATAATAGGCTTATAGTTAGGAGCAGTGATACACAAAGCAAAGAAAAAGAAACACTATATCAATTTTTGAACATTTTAAACTTTACCGTGAGAAATTATTAAATTAAGTGTACTTAGATTTGCATCAAGATTGAGGGCAAATATACTATTTCATACATATTCTCTTTATTTTGATTAACAAGCACTGAAAATGTGAATTTTCATTTCTAGAAACGTCATGTATGGTGAAAGGGAGATAACTGAATGATATACATAATAAAATACATTTTTATTTTCTCCAATATCTCATCCATGTAATATACGTCAATTCACAGGACACATATCAGCCTGCATGCAAAAATATTATTAAATTACAAATTAATGATAAAGTGAGAACCGAAAATGTAGGCTTCTAACATGTAGTAGAGACCTTAAGAGTATCTTTTATTCTCTGAGATAAGAAGGCCGTTTAATATCACATAGTTCAATATGGAGAGCATCCTTCCGTAAACATGCAAATATGATCACATGCTAGTTTCGATTCTAGCGATGGGATGCAAAGTTTGAAGAGCAGTGTAGACTTGAATGGAAATAATGGGCAATATGTAACTAATGTGGGTATCACTCTAAAATGATTGACCATATATGGAAATTCCAAAATAACAATTGGACAGAAATGAATAGAATTAATTGAAAGTCAATAGTAGGCAGTAAATCGGCTTCTACAAGAGGGAATGCAGAAGAAAGTTTATCTAAATAAAATGCACGATGAATTTCAAGGCAAGAATGTGTACAAAAAGGGACAATTATTGCAGGACAGTGAACAGATAATTATTAAGGAATACGATATTTTTAAAAATTACTAACATTACTCATATCAGAATATGTTAATTACGATGTCAATGCCCAAGTGGGTTTGTCAACAACGGAATCATGCCGACTGTTTACAGTGTACGTTATTTCATTCATGGAAAGGAAATCAAATACGTTTTTGACAATGTCGACGTAGCCACAACAATTCTTTGAGTCTCCAGGTAAGCAATGATTACACGAGTAAAGCTGGCCCAAAGATTATGCCTTGAGTCTCCAGGTAAGCAATGATTACACGAGAAAAGCTGGCCCAAAGATTATGCTTTGAGTCTCCAGGTAAGCAATGATTACACGAGAAAAGCTGGCCCAAAGATTATGCTTGTCAAAGATACAACGGGTCAAGAATATAATAGACCGAATATAATTAATTAGACGAGTTACACATTTTCGTGGTGATGCTCTCGCACGGTAGAAAATGCACCGTTTCCTAATCATGATTCAACCTTGGATTTTGACAGCATTGATCACAAACTTATTCTTAATTCATTAAGCTTTTTGTGTGGAAATCCCATCAGTCATATATTTGGTTTATGCAGAGATGTCCACAAGGTTATTTTTGGAGCTGAACAGTTTCACCTTGTTTCGTAAGAGCGACGCCGACGATGCAATTTGGCGTACAGAAAGTGCTGTTGGTAAAGTTGTATTAGAAACGTTAGCATTGTGGATGCCTATGTTATCCCCTTGTCACGTAAATGTAATTAATTACTTGTGTGTTAGTTTTAAATTCTTTTCGTTTATTTTATTTTTTCTTTCATTAGTTTTTATTGTAACGATTATTTTCACGGGATTTGATATTTTTGAAAAAATTCAGTCTGATTAGACAGCAAAAGTTTGACTTAAGCACTATTTTTAGCTCACCTTGGTTCATAGTTTTTGTAAACATCGAGTGAAACCGATTGGGTATTACCAAGGTCATGTTCGGCCCACGTGTTAGCTAAATTGTAAACAGTCTTTCTTTTTTATTTATTTCCAGCGTGAGAAATTGATTTTTAGATAGGGCTATTCGGGATTAAGTGATATTTCGCATTTTTGTTTTACTGCGCTGTTCAATTAATGATCACGTAACTCATCATGTGAGCCACCATGTGATCTAAAATCGCGGCTTAAAACAACCATTTGCTAGTAGATCTATTCAGTCGTATTCCTACACCTCAGAGCTCAAGGTGTTTTGATTGTTGATGCTAGTTTGTTCTGAAGTTCATCTATTTTTTTAATTTAATAATTTATTCTCTAGAAAACTACACAAGTGCTTCTTTTTTATAAAATGTCTGGGACTAAGACATTCAGTGGAAATTTATTCTGGAAATCTAAACAGGAACATTATAAATTGTTATTCACCGAGGAATTGTTACCATCAGTACAACGCCTTCCATATTGGAATTTCATCGAGATTCGAACCTGGATTCAATTAGAACTGTTTAGTGATAGGACTTATATTTTTCACTTCTAGGATTAATATTTGGATTATGTTCACAAACTGTAAGTCCTATTTCCTATTTTTACATAGTTTTCTAGGGAAATAAATTATTTTGTTAAAATTGTTTTTTGAAATTTAAATTCCCCTAGTTTTTAAATCCCAAGTACTATTTTATATTATGTTTCAAATCTTTAGTGAAAACAACAGGCTTTCATTCATAATGTCATCAAAAGTGGAGACTTTTCTTTCTAGTCCTACTCAGGAGCAATTGGATAGTCTGAAAAAAGATGAGTTGCTTGAACTTGCCAGAAAATACGATCCTTCTGAAGTAAAATCATCCTTAGCGAAACAAGAAATTAAAAACATTTTGATTTAGTATTTGGTAGAGAAGAATGTTTTTGATAAAAGTGTTTTGGCTTCCGTCAATAAGTCTGTATCAGACTCTGACATAAAAGTAATGGAATTAAAAATGAAATACAAGATGGAACTGGAGTTAAGGAAGCTCGAGCTTCAGAAAGAGGAAAGAGAGAAAGATAAAGAAATGCTTTATGAAACAGAGGACAGAGAGAACAATTGTAGTTGCAATTAGAAGAGAAGCAATTGCAATTGCAATTTGAGAAAGAGGAGAGAGAGAGAGAGAGAGAGAGAGAGAGAGAGAGAGAGAGAGAGAGAGAGAGAGAGAGAGAGAGAGAGAGAGAGAGAGAGAGGAGAGGAGAGGGTGAAAGATAAACAATTACAATTTGAGAAAGAGGAAAGAGAGACAGGAGAGGGAGAAAGAAAAACAATTACGAGAGAGAGAGAGAGAGAGAGAGAGAGAGAGAGAGAGAGAGAGAGAGATACAATTACAAAAAGAACAAATGCACTTACAGATGCAAAATGAAAAGGATGAAATGGAATTTCAAATTAAAATGAAAGAAATGGAGCTGGCGAGAGTAAAGCACGATCCCACTTCACATACAAATTCATGTTTTGACATTACAAAGAATATTAGGCTAGTTCCCCCTTTTAGCGAAAAGAAAGTAGACCAATATCTTTTTTTATTTTGAAAAAGTTGCTGAAAATTTGAGATTGCCAAGGGAGTTTTGGACTCAATTATTACAGTGTGTACTTTTTGGCAAAGCTCGAAAGATCTATGCATCCCTGTCAGTACAGCAAAGTGCTGACTATGATTTGGCTAAGGAATGCATCTTAAAGGGTTACGAGTTAGTCCAAGAGGCTTATCGGCAAAAATTCAGAAACTATGAAAAAGAAGCTGGACAAACTTATCTCGAACTTGCAAGAGAAAAAGAGCAGTTGTTTAAGAGATGGTGCTTAGCTGAGAAAGTTGAGCATGATTATGAAAAGTCTCGAACAACTTGTATTACTTGAAGAGTTCAAGAAACTGTGCTCCTAATGACATTAAGACTCATCTTGAAGAGCATGAGATCAAAACCTTGGAAAAGGCTGCTCTTGATGCTGATGAGTATTCCTTAACTCATAAAGTTCTGTTGTAGGCAAATCATTCACTCAGCAGTCTACTGGTAGAAAGGTATTTCAGCCTAATACGACTCCTTCTAAAATTCAGTCTGGCACAGCTTCTAAAAATCAAGCTTCTGACAAACTTAATTCAAATCCTTGTCTCTTCCTATGTGCACCTATTGCAAGAAAAAAGGACACGTCATTTCTGATTGCTTTAAATTGAAACATAAGCATCAGAATCAAGATAGACCTATCCCAAATGCTCTTATTTCTAAGAGGTCAAGGTCACGGTCATGTATTGAAAGCAATACATTTGTTGGGTCTAATAAACCCCAGTCTGATTTTATTATGGAGAATTATGAACCATTCATGTCGAAGGGTTCTATATCATTCTTGGGTGATTTGGCCAATCGTATCCCTATGAAAATATTAAGGGATTCAGGATCTTCTCAGAGTCTTTAAAATCAGGTACTTTGCCTTTTTCTGAAAAGTCCTGTTCTAATGAGAGTGTTCTCATCCAGGGAGTAGAGTGCGGCTTTGTTAATGTTCCTCTCCATTCTGTAAATTTGTCATAAAAGACTTAGTTTCAGGACCTGTGACAGTCGGTATAGTGTCTAATTTACCTGTTGAGCGCATTCATTTGTTGCAAAGCAATGACCTAGCTGGAGACAAGGTTGTGGTTAATCCACTTGTAACTGACAAGCCTTCTTTGGATCAAAAAGTTGATCCTGTTGAAAAAGAATATCCTGATTTATATCTAGCTTGTGCAGTTACTAGAGCTATGGCAAAGAAAGCTCTTGAGAACGATTTTGATCAGGAAAGTATTCCTCTAGCTGACACATGTATTGGTCAGGCTTTTGATGAGGTCACTTTCACTCCTAATTAGGATCAATCAAAATGTATTGATCACCGTGATCCTCTGTTAAATACCCATTCTGTTTTAACTAATCAGGGTGACAAACGTCAATCACATGTCGTCGAACAGGAAAAGATCCTGAGATCTCCTGTTTGTTTCAGAGGGCCATTAGTAAAACTGAAGTCATTGAAGTTCCTGTCTGTTAGTTCATTAAAAATGGAATTCTTATGAGAAAATGGTGACCTCCCGAGGTACCTGCTAATGACGAGAGGTCAGGGAACTATCAGATTGTAGTTCTAACATCTTACAACTGGAAATACTTAGTTTGGCCCATGAAACTCCTGTGGCTGGTCATTTAGGGATAAATAAAACTTATCACAAGATCTTGACTCACTTTTATTGGCCAAAAATGAAAAGTGATGTTTGTAAATTTTGTAGATCTTGTCATACTTGTCAAATGGTAGGAAAACCGAATTAGAAGATACCTAAGGCTCATGTGCACCCTGTTCCTCCATTTGACGAACCATTCAGTGAATGGATGATCCTATCAGCATATAGTTTCCACTCAAAGTGTTATTATGATGTCCAGTTGATCCTAAAGAAAATGGCGCTGATCTGATGTCCAATATGGCTGCCACAGCACTAACTTAAAAATCTTGCTACTCCTTTTGAATGGAAACATGTATTGGTATGGGAGTTTTACCAGAAGACTTCTTATGACGTTGAGCTGATGTTACTTGACTATAGTGGCAATGATGAAAATCATATCACTTCTCCTGAATGAATGGTCACATCAGCATAGGATTTTCACTGAAAAACTATGAATTCTCGTTGGTTGTAAAATGAAAATGGTGCCAATCTGACTTCCTATATGGTCAGCACAATGGCTATCTTGAAAATCATGTTATCTCTATTGTATTTTCCCACAAGACTTCTTATTATTTCATATTTGTTCTAATTGGAAATGGTGCCAATATGATATCCAGTATGGCCACCATGGCATCCATGTTGAAAATAGAAAGTCATATCAACATGGAATTTCCATCACAAGACTTCTCATGAAATCTTGCTGGTCATAAATGATAATGATGCCAAACTGTCTTCCAATATGTCCAACATATCAGTTAAATTGAAAATCCTGTTAATGCTGTAGAATATGTTGAATTCCTGACCAAAAATATCAGCATCAAAGATGTTATTGCCTTTGAGAGAAGTTTGTTCCATTCTATTTACACATTTATTTACCTTTCAAAAATAATACCTTTCAGAAGGACCGCTCTGTTGGCCTAGTGGTTAGAGTTCCCGCCTTGGATGAGACAGATTGCGGGTTTGAGCCACGGTCGAGTCATAGCAAAGACTTACAAAAAATGGTACTAACAGCTGCCTCGCTTGGTGCTCAGCATTAAGAGGTTAGTGTTAGGACTGGTCAGCCTGGTGTCAGGATAATGTGACTGGGTGGGACATGATGCTAAATGTCTGCAGCATGATGCCCCAGTGCTAGACATCACTATTAACTGGCACACTGCAGACATCGTAGCGACATGACTGAAAATTGTTAAAGCTATTTAATTGTTAAAGCTATCACACACACACACACAGAGGCAAACACACAAGTTTTAGAAGAAACAATTTTAGCAAGGTTAGTGAAAAAGAATTAAAAAAAAATATTTTATAATCCTTTTCAAATAATGTATTCTTTAATAATTTTGTTTCTTTGCTGGCTTTCAAATGTTCATCAAAGAAAGATTAAAATGAGATTATTATTATTATTATTATTATTATTATTATTATTATTATTAGTAGTAGTAGTAGTAGTAGTTGGAGCAATTTAAGTAGCAGAGATATTATATCAGTTATATGTTTGCAGCAAAGTTTTCCAACAACAATAGAGTCCTTTCAAATTTGTTTGCACATGCACTGATGCCTCAAGTTTGTATGCTACTGTACCAGCTTTTGTGAGACAGGCAATTATGGGGCAGTCAAGTCGCTCTTGCTACGCACATGGGTAAACAGGTCAAGTCAAAACTATGGTATCATGTCTTTTTCAGGTTGAATAAAATAGGTTCGTGCAATCATTGTTCTGTGTATGGGTATGCAGACATGGATCGAATTCAATTAATAACACTTGTGGATTTTATAAATTTCCCAGTCAAATCTTAATTCACTGTGCACTCATGCCTCAGGTCGTAATGATCTGATACTGAAAAACGTCATTTCTGTATGACTGTCATTTTAGACAAAGAAAACCAAACAGGACAAATGAAGAAAATATAGATTATGTGCCAAGTGTCAAATTACCCCAGATGCATTTATGTTTTGGGAAAATGCAGAAAACTCAAACAAGCAAGCAATATCACATGACCAGTACATACTATTATTAAAAACTTTTTTGCAGTCAGTTAGCTTTTCATAGAAACTACATGTAAGATGTGTAGTGTTTATTTTATAAGTTGTGTATTTTTCACTGCATGTCCTTGTGTTCTTGTGTACAATAAATGCATTTTCATAGGACATTGGACAATATTATTTGTGAGGATTAAAGAACTTTTTTCGAGTTTTTAATAATGCATGGTTAATTTATAGCTTGGCAATATTAATGAAGTCTCAAATGTAGTTTAACTAAAATGCCAAAAATTAATGGAGCACATTAGTTTGATAATACATTGTATTGTTGGAAATATGTTATTCACTGTCTTAAAACTTAAGTCCAATTTATCGGAAAAACAAAAAACCACTTTAATCACTAAAACATATTTTACCATGTATGTATTTATGCTAGAAAACCGGTGATTTTGACAAAATGAGATTATTATTTGAACATGATTATCTTGTTTCTGTAACAATCTATATGTGCCATTGTAAGGGCCCAAACAGATATCTGTCTCAGGTTTGCAACCTTAGTTTTTCCTTGCATGATTTTGTTTTGGTGCAATGAAGTAAATATGATTATTTAATAATTTTAATTTTTCCTGATTACTTCCACTTATTGAACCTGAAACAGTTATCTGTTTATGGCCCTCACATAAATATAATTTTCAAAAGCTGTTTGTATAAAATACATTTACTGCATTAATGTCAACTTAAAAAAAGAAATTTCTTCTTTTAATATTTCCCTTAATCATTTGGGTTTGATTCTTGTGCAAGCTACCAGTAGTTTCCCGTGAGTCGGTGGTTCTTATCGGGGCTTTCCTGTGTTCTTCTACCACTAGTTATATTTCTCTGCTATTTATAGCTCAACTTTGCCCTGTGAAACGGTATTAAACCCCAAAACAACATCAACAACAAGAACAAAACCATTTATATAGTTAATAGACGTTAGTAATCTCTAGTTTATCCCTAAAGCATAAGGATAATATTAAGATCATTAATTCCATGGAGAGGAGCATGTATATTAGTTTTTTTTAGATAAAGATATGGAGAATGCTAATTTGCTAAACGTAAACAGGAAGGCAGTCTTGGCTAGCAAGCTGGGGGCTGGTTGATGGTCAAAACAAGTTACTAGCTGCCCAGCTGGAGGATGAAAAAATCCAATGCGGCTTAATTATATTAATAAATCAGAGAGAGTGAGAGAGATATAGAGATTTATTTTAATATTTTCCTCAATGAAGTATCAACAAGAATATTTTCTGAATTAAAAAAACCAAAATGTTACAGCTGTCCAACAATGGTTGAACATTTTGAGCCATCTCCGGCTATTGGGACTTGGTTCATATAAAATTAAAAATTAAGCTAGAGCAGTCCTTCAGAACACCCGTCAAGAGTTTGTTCAAATCTGAATAGAGACTTATTTCATCAGTTACAATTGAGTTGAAGGAATGTGGTATGGAAAGATTGTTTTGTTGCAATCTGAACTCTAAAATCTAGTTGCCTGTCACACATCCTTTTTAATTATTTGCTTGAATCACTTTCTTAAATAATTGCAAATCAAATTCAACTAGGATTAAACACAAAGTGTCAGATGTATATCCTCACCTGAACTTAACTACAGATCAAAGGCATTGTCATAAACAGTCCAGCTTGGAAGCATCTAATTGAGGTGGGGATTCCTAAATTTGCTGTTAATGTTGTTGTGACTCATTGGTCTTAATCTTTGTAACAGAAAAAAGCAAAAACCAAGATAGTTTAGTAAAATTCAGCAGTAATTTATTTCCCTTGAATACAAAGTTAAAATTTAAAAAGAACAGTATTGTGAATTAAATCCCAAATAATATGAAGCTAAAGGCATAACAAAAGTTTTTTACACTACAGATACATCATTCCTTTCTTAAATGATAGGTCCAAAAATGTTCTTATGGAAAGTTAATGTCTAAGTCATTGTGAGTGCTTTCCTCATAGACTTGACATTCTAAATTCAATTCAACAATACTTGATCAATCTAACAATCTATAAAGACATAATTTATTTATGTTTCTATTTATAATTTACTAGTTGTCTAAGTCATTGTGAGTGTTTTACTCACCTACTTGACAGCCAATTTCCTTCCATCTGTATCAATTCACTTCAAGTAAGTACATGTATTAAGCTATAGTTGACGTGTCAAGTCAAGCAAGTGTTCCTTACAGATTGCACATTTCACATATTACAATCAAGTCATATTTTCTCTTCTGTAGTAAACTTTATTACAACTAAATCCAAATATGGTAAATCCTATATAATTTTCATTCATCTAAAGGAGTAACAATATAATGAACTAATAGTATAGTGCTAATGTGTACCCTGACCTTGTGTGAAATTATCATATACCATACTGTACCTCAAGACAATGATGGTATTCTGGCCTTGTATACAAAACAAAAAGACTGTCATGGTTATGAACTGACTTTATTCAAGGTTTCCTAATAAATGAATCATCTTGTGTTATGGTTGAAAAGAAATTAAAAGTTCCAGTTTACTCCATTCTCCCCTTCTTACTCAGCTGATAAGAAGCATACTCATCCCTGGTGCCGTACTCCTATCTAATATCATCAGGATCTAGCTCGGCTTTAATAATACATACATACATACATACATACATACATACATACATACATGCTCTAAGCTTTTGTCAATATTCTGGAATCATTTTTCTGAAGCACAGAAATGCAAGTCCAACACTGTCTGTATTCTTTTTTTAATAAGTATACAACTTTTAATAATATACTTTTATTCATAGTCGATGCAACAAATTTGAGTGTTTCAAGAATGAAGGAAAAAATAACTAAAGCTTGTTTGCATGAAGGATAAAATGCAGGTTTGGTAACCATATTTCATTTCTTAATTATTTCCAACAGAGGGAAGGGTCTCTGGTGTGAAAAGATCAAAGTTAACAGCTGTTGATAGCATTTACAAAGAGTGGCCTTGCAGTGATTTTGCCTGAGATGGCAAACAACAGGGGGTATTTTGCTGGACTAAAAGTATTAAACTAACCTGACTGAGATTTGATGTGTATGAGTATCAAACTAAATTACAGCAACTGTTGTGTGAATGGGATCCCAATTACTGTCTAGTTGTAGAATTAATGTAGACAAAACATGTCTGAAGAAAATCCAGTCATAGGTTAGCTATAAAGTGGTGCATGCAGTTAGGATTTTTTGCCTGATAACTACTTATATCTAGGAGTAAAAGTAAATAGATGGCTATTAAATAATATAAGTATTATTCAAAAGCTGCTTGAAGTAAATCATCAAATGATTTGCCATGTAACACCGAAATAGCCAGTGAGACAGACTTTGACGTTGATGAAATGGGCAATTACATAGAAAACAGTTATGAAAATGAGAGTAATAATGTTTTAGAAACATCATTAATTAACAATATTCTGTGTGGCAGGTTGACATCACCATAAGTATTAATGTTCTGGGGACATCATCTATTGACAAATTGGGAAGATCTTTGCAAGAAGATCTCTCAGAACATCATGATGCATTAGATACATCAGTGGCAGATGAATGTGGAACTTGGCAAGATGTTAACATGACCAAGTAAGATGATGTTGATACATTTTGGATTATCAGTAACTCCTACAATGACAGTTGATTCAAGCAGTTGCTTTCTGGATATAGAACCAATACAAATTGTGTGTGTGTGTGTGTGTGTGTGTGTGTGTGTGTGTGTGTGTGTGTGTGGTTTGGCTTTTTAATGTAGCTCTAATGATTTTTCAGTGATATCACTATGATAACTGCAGTGGAACAGTTTATAGTGATGTCTAGCGCTGGGGTATGATGCTGCAAACATGTAGCATCATGTCCCACCCAGTCACATTATCCTGACACCAGGTCAACCAGTGCTAACACTAACCTCTTAATGCTGAGCAATATGCAAGGCAGCTGCATGTACCATTTTTATAAGTCTTTGGTATGACTTCGCCAGGGTCCGAACCCGCGACTTTCACCATCCGAGGTGGATGCTCTAACCACTGGGCCACCAAAGCAGTCCAATACAGATGAAAAAGATGCCATTGATTAAAATGGACCGCTCCGGTGGCCTAGTGGTTAGAGCGTCCGCCTCGGATGAGGGAGGTCGCGGGTTCGAAACTCGGCCGGGTCATACCAAAGACTTATAAAAAATGGCACTAACAGCTACCTCGCTTGACACTCAGCATTAAGAGGTTATTGTTAGGACTGGTCGGCCTGGTGTCAGGATAATGTGACTGGGTGGGACATCATGCCACATGTCTGCGGCATGATGCCCCAGTGCTAGACATCACTATAAACTGTCACACTGCAGACATCGTAGCGATATGACTGAAAAATTGTTAAATCTACGTTAAAAATCTAAATTACACACATACACACATTGATTAAAATGGATCAAGGTATTGTATCCACTCACTTATAAGTCAAGTTAGTCTGCAACCAAAAGGGATCATGATGTGTCATAGCATTACTGCCATGTATTTTGAGCATTCTGTCTTTTCTACTTGTAATTAATTGTAATATCTCACATGCTTGATTTCAGCTGTAGCAATTTTATCATTTTCCATGACACTACAATATCCTACTTCTGATTCAAATTTGTTATCATTTGCTATTTCACCAGGATGATGAAGTCAAAGGTCATGTGAAATAATGAGTTTTGTAGATCAAGGTATGTATAGATTTTTTAAGAGTCTTCTTGTCTTCTTCATACCCACATCAAACCAAATCAGCAATTTTTTATAAGTTTGTAGTTTTCAGTTCTAGCATGCAATTCAAGCCTAAAAAATGAGGAATGTGGACACAACTTAATGCACATGATACATTTATCAACTAAACTGTTCTTTTCATCATCATATTAAAAAGGTACGATGTCAGCTGTTGGTGACATATTAACAGCTGTCAGTAATTTCTTCATGTAGTTCCAGCAGCAGCCATGTTTAGAAGGCTAGAAGAAAGTATAATAATAATGATAATAATAATAATGATAATAATAATAATAATAATAATAATAATAATAATAGTAACAATATGGTCTTAGTACAGTACATAATATGTTTAAGTTCTAGACTATTAGTCAAATATAAACAACAACATGCCGCTTACAAAAATAAACACCATAAATTTACAAAACAAAAACATGCTGACAATAATTAAGGAAGTAAATATTATTAAGTCTTTAAGTCTGTTCTTTTAGACACAATAGATGAGTTTTAAAAGCAATATCCTTGTGTCTAAGATCTATGGGCAATTCATTTCACGTAGATGGGCCCTGGTACATAAAATAACGTTGTCCATAACATTTCATTTTCGCAGGGGGAACAATGAGAATACAAGTATCAGAAGGAGGGCCCCAAGTAGCCTAGTGGTCTAAAGCGCACACCGTTACGGATCACTGCCATCTCACCTCTGTCTGCGTGGGCTCGAGTCTCGGGCTCAGCCGATGTGGGTATGTGAGAAAGAGTGCCGGTAGGTTCTCGTTGGTGGGTGGTTCTTTCTGGAGTTTTCCCGGGTTCTTCCTCCACCACTAATATACTTGAAATATTAATACTTACAATATTACCGAGGTAGACCGCATGACATGGCTGTCAACATATGTATGTACGAAAGAAGTAAAGAAGAGAAAACCAAATTAAATGCAATGATGAATACAAATTAAACAACAGGGGATATAATACATTGATTATGCATCATTCAGTCTTAAAGAGTTAGCTAGAAATAGTTATTAATCAAATTATCAACGATGCCAGCCGCCGGCATTGATGCTCCCAATTTTCGCGAACTCCAAACATGAAGATTATACCAGTTAACAAATAAAGACGAAGTAAAAAAACAGAGGTTCATAGAAAATATTAACGTCAGAGTTTAAGCAATTCATTGGTAATGCACTAATTAGAAAAAAATTGAGATCGAATTGGGCGGCATGTATGAAAAGCGTTTACCATATACATGCATGTATACTGCACCCCATAAATACAGGTTATTACAGTATATATGTATGTAGCTATGGTACATCTGCAGAATCATGCCCACCACAGAGAATCAAGTTAATTTGGTAGCAATAATGGTTAAGGTACAACTTCCTAATAAGTAAATATTCAAACTTCCACATAAAAGGAAGATATGTAGTCCTTTCAGCAAAAAGGTGAAAAATAAATAACATAATTACCTAATGATTCAGTGAGTCATATATTATTAAAAAATGCTTACTAAATAGCAAAAAAACTTAGCTTGTCCAAGCTAAAGTAATATTCAATATGCTCTAAATTATGAATTACAATTTTTCTAATGTCTTTCAAACATAGCAACAAGCAGAAAGAAAATTGTTTCATCCTCTACTTTGTTAACAAAAAATCATCTCTTGGGATAATAGGTGTTTGATAATTGTCAATTCGAATTTTACCATAGGTGTAAATTTCTGGAACAACAGTTGTGGAATTAGAAATTTTATAGTTCAAGTTTTTATTATTTAAAAACAGTGCATTGTTCCTGGAATATTTAGGCCTTGATACTTATTACTTAATTAGCAGAAGGAATGGCCAAAATTATCTTTGGAGATAGAGAACAGTTGGAATTGGAATACGTAGACAACAAACATTGTTATGTATATTTAATTTGCATTGCTTTATGGCTTTTAAATTACTTGCTGAATGTTACTGAACTATGTTGGTGTTTGCCTTGTTTCTGTTAATAAGATTAAGACCACTGAGTCTCAACAACATAAACAACCAATTTAGGAATCCCTACCTGAATTAGATGCTTCAAAGCTGGACTGTTTATGACGGTGCCTTTGATCTTGTAGTTAAATTCAGGTGATCGTATACATCTGCCACTTTGTGTTTAATCCTAGTTGAATTTGATTTGCAATCAATTAAGAAAGTGGTTCAAGCAAATAATATAAGAAAGCTGTGTGACAGACCACTAGATTTTAGAGTTCAGATTGCAACAAAACAATCATCCCTTACCACCTTCCTTCAGCTCAATTGTAACTGATGAAATAAGGCTCTATTCGGATTTGAGCAAACTCTTGACGGGTGTTCTGAAGGACTGATCTAGCTTAATTTTAAATTTTATATGAACCAACTAGCAATAGTCGGAGTTCTGTCATAATGTTCAACAATTATGCAAATATACAGACCATTTCGAACCATATCTTGAGATTTGAGCAGTGTTGGAGGATTTGTGAAATGTTATTAAGACATGCACTTATCCATGTATCCACATGCAGAATCATATAATCCGTATTTTATTTTCAAAACGCTCAGAGGAACTAGTAGTTTTACTTTGTAGGATGTTGGACATTGTTGGACAGCTGTAATATTTAAAAGTTTATATTTAGTTCTTTTCATTAAATCAGAAAATATTCTTGTTGATACTTCATTGAGGATAATATTAAAATCTCTCTTTTTAGTGAATAAAGTGGCTTTTTGTTTTTTTTCCAGTAAATTTAACTTTAGTTCTAAGTCAGTGAATAACATATTTCCAACAATACAATGTTTTATCCAACTAATGTACTCCATTAATTTTTGGCATTTTAGCTGAACTACATTTGAGAGTTCATTAATATTGCCAAGCTATAAATTAAACATGCATTATTAAAAACTCATAAATGTTCCTTTAATCCTAGCAAATAATATTGTCCAATGTCCTATGAAAATGCACTTATTGTACACAAGAACACTAGAATATGCAGTGACAAATACATAACTTATGAAATATACACTAAACATATTACATGAAGTTTCTATGACAAGCTAACTGACTGCAAAAAAGTTTAAAAAAAATATTATGTACAAGCCATGCAATAATTTTTGCTTGTTTAAGTTTTCGGCTTTTTCCCAAAACATAAATGTATATCGGGTAATTTGAAACTTGGCACATAATCTATATTTTCTTCATTTGTCCGGTTTGGTTTTCTATATACAAATTGACAGTCATACAGAATTGACGTTTTTCAATATCAGATCATTACGACCTGAGGCATGAGTGCACAGTGAATTAAGATTTGACTGGGAAATTTATAAAATTCACAAGTGTTATTAATTGAATCCCTTCAATGTTTACACCCATATACTGCACAATGATTACGCCCACCTATTTTATTCAACCTGAAAAATATATGATACCATAGTTTACCGATGTGTGTAGTAAGAGTGACCTGACTGCCCCCACAATTGCTTGTCTCACAAAAAGTGATACAATAAAAAATAGAACCTCGAGGCATCAGTGCATGTGCAAAACAATGTGCGAGGACTCGATTTTTGTTGGAAACATTTGTTGCAAACATATAAATGATATTATATGTCTACTACTTAAATTACTACTACTACTACTACTACTACTACTACTACTACTACTACTACTACTACTACTACTAATAATAATAATAATGATAATAATAATAATCTCATTTTAATCTTTCTTTGTCAGACAGTTGAAAGCCAGGAAAACAAATTTATATAAGAATACATTATTTGCAGAGGATTTTAAAATAATTTTAAAAACAAATTCTTTTTAACTAACCTTGCTAAAATATTTCTTCTAAAAATGTCTGTCTATGTATTTTGGATTTGAAACATAGCTTTAACAATTTTTCAGTCATATCGCTACAATATCTGCAGTGTGGCAGTTAATAGTGATGTCTTGCACTGGGGCATCATGCTGTAGACATGTAACATTATGTCCCACCCAGTCACATTATCCTGACATCAGGCTGACCAGTCCTAACACTAACCTCTTAATGCTGGGGACATAGCAAGGCAGCTGTTTGTACCATTTTGTATAAGTCTTTGGTATGACTTGGCCGGTTTTTGAAACCCGCGACCTCCTTCATCCAAGGCTGGCGCTCTAACCACTAGGCCAACAGAGCGGTCCTTCTAAAAGGTATTGTTTTCGAAAGGGAAACAAATGTGTAAATAGAATGGAACAAAATTCTCTCAAAGGCAATAACACCTTCTATGTTGACAATTTTGGTCAGGATTTCAAGATAATGTCATTTCTTGTTGTAACTGCAGAATGTTGAAACCAACTCTGATGTTCTACAGCAATAACATGATTTTCAATTTAACTGCTATGTTGGACTTATTGGAAAACAGATTGGCATCATTATCATTTAGGACCAACAAGACCAACAAGATGTCATAAGAAGTCTTGTGATGGAAATTCCATGTTGATATGACTTTCTATTTTCAACATGGCTACCATGGTGGCCATACTGGATATCATATTGGCACCATTTCCAATTGGAAGAAATATGAAATCATAAGTCTTGTGTTGACATTACAATAGAGATAACATGATTTTCAAGAGAGCCATTGTGCTGACCATGTAGGAAGTCAGATTGGTACCATTTTCATTTTACAACCAACTAGACTTCGTAGTCTTTCAGTAAAAACCCTATGCTGATGTGACCATTCATTCAGGAGAAGTGGTAGGATGTTCATGATTGCCGCTGTAGTCAACTAAAAGCAGCTCAGCATCATAAGAAGTCTTCTGGTAAAACTCCCATTACCATATGTGTTTCCATTCAAAAGGAGTAGCCATAACAAGATTTGTAAGACACTGCTGGGGTAGCCATATTGGACATCAGATCAGTGCCATTTTCTTTAGGACCAACTTGAGATCATAAGAACAGTTTTCATGGAAACTTCATTCTGATAGGATCATCCATTCAGGAGAAGTAGCAATAACAAGATTTCCAAAAGACCTTTCTGGATGCCATATTGGATGTCCACCCAGCACCATTATTTTGGGAGAGCAACTAGACGATGGGGTGACTGTGTGTGTAAAATGTCAAGGCAGTAGGCTAAGTAGTTCAAGAGAAGTAGTTATAACAAGCTAGAGTTAACAGATGGACAGACGATGTACAATATATCATACATAAGCCTACCAGTGTCAAGTAGCGCTAAATTTGATGCTATGTCCTAAAATCTTTACTCCCGTGTAACAAATTACTGGAGATGGACAGGTAGGGAAATTTTGCCAGGTACCCGGGAGGGTCAAGTTTCTTCATTCACATTTTGTTGAGTTTCCTTACACATCTCCTCTCACTCCCCTATTTTGTAAATCATAAAATTATTTTCGTTATTTATTTTATAAAAATATGTTATTACTGCAGGGGTGAAGGGACCAGTAACATCAAATGTTTATCTTAAAACCCAACTGGGCTGGTACTTGTCTATAGTGTGAGCCCTGGTCAGTACCTGGTCATTTCTACAAATTACCATATAACTGTTCTTGGGTGCTGTAAAATGCTACTACATACAAATAAATGAAATAAATGACTTCATTGAAACTGTTTATATTAGAAGTCTGATGTTTAGAATAACAACTCTGTGTACATTCTTTGTATTTTGTCTTTAGATAACTAAAACACTTGTTCCATTCCATGGATTTGCATTTCCTAATATAATTCCTATGCTTTAGTAATGAAACATAAATCATGAACTATATAATTGCTTGGACAGTTATTGCAGCAAAAGAGTGTAACTTGATATCATCAAAACTAGCAGACAAAGAGAGCTTAGAAATGTTTATGAACTTGCTGTTGGAATACTTATTTATTGCACATTGATGAAATCTATAATAATAATAATAATAATAATAATAATAATAATAATAATAATAATATGACTAATAAAAAAATGAATACTATGAATAATAATTGTAATAATAATAATATGAATAATAATAATTTCTATTTTAGCTGGTTTGATCATATATATTTAATGCCAACAAGGAGATGATATATTTAAGAATAAGTAACTTATGTGATAATATTTAACAATAATCTGGTTCTTTTGCCAATTGTGCTAACAAAGTTTTCATGCAAAAGGTCCCAAGTCCAAAAGGTTAAACCAATATGTCAAAAACATTTCTGAAGAATTGCATAATATTCTAAAAATATAATCACTGTAGTTATTTATAACCATGATAACATGTGTTGTTACATAATTGTAGCTTTTTTAGTTTTTTTCCATTGTGCTGAAATGAATTCAGGATGGACATAAAAACAAACACATATAATGACAAGGACACATACTGATGGACATAAGCAACTGGCCATTTTGCTATTGTATAGAGGGTGAAGTGAATAAAAACAAACTTGAAATTGGAATAACCACATAATCATGACGCTTTTTTCTAAACATGTGGATAACTAGCTATTTCAATATATGAACTTGTGGAAAGCAGTAACATAGTGGTGTCTAGTATTTTTGTCTTCAAGTCAGCAAACATTACTTTATTCTTCTCGCGCGCTCTCTCTTCTGTTTAAATAATATGATCAGATGTTAAAGAATTTATAAAGGCCCCATTGGTTGCTAAACACCTGCTGTGCACCTGTCATGTACCACCATCGCCAACGTACTAAGCAAGTATGGACCATGGGCACCCACAGAATATATTTTTGGGTGGAGGCAGACATGTATTGGTTAGCTATTAAGTATTATAGATGGAGGCCAAGTCATGCTTAGAGGTGAAATCGTTGGGGGGGGGGGGAAGTGACACTTGTTGCCCCTATGTGCAGGCGCCCATGGTATGGACTCAAAATTACCAAATTATTCTTTAGGGATTGTATGAATGGCGGTCAAACAATTCCAGTAACAGTATGGTTTATGCTCTTCATCTTTAATCTATAATAAACTAATACATTTGCTCCATCCTACAGATTTAAGTTTTAATTAGCTTAATAAATTGGAACAGATTATCATTACTTACCATGATGGCTTAGAAGTGTCTATGTTGTTACTATTGGCAAACAATTTGCAGTACATAGACGAAATAATAATAATAATAATAATAATAATAATAATAATAATAATGTTAGGAAATGTCAGGAGGGGTTTGCTAACAGAAGTAAAAATTTTTGTTATCAAAAGTTCAACGTCACAAAAAATGGTGTACAAGCAGTTGAAAGACTGCTATAATATCCAGGCAATCTAAGAGTTTATTTACTTATAACCATGATAAAGTGCATATAACTGTATCATTCTTAGTTGAATATTTTTATTTTGCCATAGTGCTAAAATGGATTTGGAAAGGTGATAAAGATGTACAAATATAAGGACGGATAAATGTTCTGATGGATATGAGCGAAATAAAATGGCCCTTTCTGCTATCGCGGTGGTGGCATAAAAAGCACTGACATGATATAATTTGTATTTTTTCAGCATTAATATTATTCCTGTTTTCCCAAATTGTTCAGTTTGAATTCTTGGCACATTTGCGCAAATCAACTTTCACTGATACACAAAACCATTTGACATTTCCTAATGCAAGGTTTAAGCTTTTATTATGCACGTATTGAGATCCCAATCCTATGACAATATATACAATTCTTTTATTATATACACATTAATTATTTGATACAATTTAGGAATATATTATGTGATCAGTACAGTGTAATTCCAACTGTTAACTGTCATTTATTTGGTTATATGATTTGATGCACATTAAGTTATTTTTACATCGGCCAGCTATATATTTTTCTTTGCATGCAATGTTTTTTGTTGTCATTGTAATGCATAGTTTATTAGATAGTTTATTAGTATCATACTTTGTAACTATGGATATAACCTAAACCCAGTCAGGAATCATGTTGGAATCATTATGATATTATATACTTTAATGTACAGCGTTTATAAAGTAAATTCGATTTGATACGCTGAGTGAGCTTAGTTGGTAGAGTGTAGAATTCTTAATCCTAGTTTTGTGGGTTTGATACATGCCTATGCCAGCCTGGTTCATCTGTCTAGGTGTGTCAAAGGAAAAAAGCACTTAGCTCCAATTTGATTCGTACAAGACTGAAACAATGCTAATATAAAAAAGGGCACCCAAACTATCCAGTATGTATACACAGCTGAAACAAATATACAAGAGTTTACTCATTACAAATATTTGGCTAGTGATTCCTCATAGTACACACATATTCAATATGTTTTTTTTTTCTGATAAAACCTGGGAGGATGTTTTCAAAAATTTCAAAACTTTTAAATTAAAACTAGATTGATTGTCTTTGGAAAAATGTACACAATTGTTATATTTTATAAGTGTTTGGCAAAATGTAGTCTCAGTTTGTTGACCTTTGGACTTGTAATGACTTGATGAACAGAAGGATTACTGTATTAAGATACAGATGTACCAATCTTTTTAAAGCATGAAACAAATATTCTTCCTTAGAAGATAAGAAGATTTTAACACCAAGTTTTCAGTGTCTGGCAGTGGCACCGATTTTTTTGTTTCATTTTTTAAAATTTCCATTCAGTATACAGAATGCTTCACTCAGCATCCATTCCATGAATTCTGTATTATTCATAAGCAAATGTAACTATCTATGTACACTTTTAATAAAATTTATGGCCATGTATGTGTATCCTTTTTGAGATACTATTCGAGTGACATTTGCATTCGTGCATAATACACATCTCGGCTGCATCGGTTATTAAATTCCTTAACTAGTGAACCATAATACATTAACCGAACCTAAATTGTTATATTAGAAGATTCCTGTTCAAAAGTTTATATGCATCACATATGTAAATCACATATTTAAACATATTTATGCAGTGGCATCAGATTGACTTTTTGTTATATAGTTTCATATAAATCTTTACACAATAAATGCATTTTGATAGAGAGGCGATCAATGATTTCTGTACACAAGTGATAAGACACTATCTTAAACCAGGTTATTTCCAGTAGTTTCTGACATCAGCAATATTTGTGGGAAAAGATATTTGATTTATAAAACAAAACCAATCAAAATTACTACATAATATAATCAATTATTAATAAGAAACATTAGTGAGTAGGCTGAGAGCAGACTGCAGAAGCGGTCATACAGTTAACAAGGGTTTTGAAAAAATAGGAGCTTTTGAGTACTACTTTTAGCTATTTTTTTAAAAGCTGGAGGCTCAGTATACGTCAGTAAGAGAGAGAGAGAGAGAGAGAGAGAGAGAGAGAGAGAGAGAGAGAGAGAGGGGTGTACAGAAATTGCGAGTGCAGAATGCTTGCAGGTAAAAAAATACTTCTAATAATCATTTTAGAATCGACACAGTTCTAGATGTACATGGTTATTCTTGATGTACTTGCTTGAAACAATTCAAGTAATATAGTTTTGAATATAAGAGATTTTTCTCATTTTTTTGAGTGCTTTTACTAAACTGCAAGTTCCATTCTGTTAAGTATTGTGCACTTTCCTGGTGTAGGGGAGCCATTCACATGAAATTATTGATTATATTTACACCTTTATTCCCATCTTCTCTAAACTATCACTGACTCAGAACTACAAGCTCTGATACTTGAAGACCATGTAACTAAGGCAGGTGCTCTGAAAATTAACAGAGATTGATGTATCACTGGACAACCAGGACCAGCAAATCTGTTCACTTATACAGATAAGAGATAGCACTGACTGACTGTAATTAAGATGG
>JAECUM010007234.1:0-15224 GCA_016617855.1 Megalonaias nervosa | reverse complement strand
ATTGGTTGTTATTGAAGAATACTGCTGTGATTATGTGTGGCGATCATGGTCAACCACCACCCTTTGTTGGACAGTCTCCACATGAATGGTTGAAAACACTTGTAGATTATTACGAAGAAATAAATGATGACCATAGAGCTATTGATGAACCGCTGAAAGAACTTAAAAGATTAATCAGACTTCAGCCAGATCAAATACAATGCGAGATTCTGCGTAAAGTAATTGCAGAAACTTCTATGAATGAATTTTGGACTTTATGGAGGCCTGGCGATTTGATAGTCGCGAGTAGAAAGATAGTTCGTGATGAACTGCAAAAGAAATTATTTACGTTACATAAAGAAAAGTTTCCGGATCTACCCGTACCTTTGTGTTATCGCTAGCAGATACTAGACAACAAAATGTTGATGTTGAGATTCCTGGTGCCTTGGTTCCACCAAGGGTACAGAATCTTGTCTTGAATGATATCGTGTTGGTTGCTGTTGATGTTGTTGAGAGCGCGTTGAACATGGATAAATCGCCATGGACGTTAGGATACGCTATAACAATTCACTCGTCGCAGGGATTAACTATAACTGATACTAGAATCTGGATTGTAGATGATCGTATTGAATGGTCGAATTTAGTCTATCTCGCCGTATCTCGAGTCGGGAGAATATCGCAACTGCGTAGGGTTATTGTAGATTACGTAATAACTGAAGAAATCACTAACAATGTCGATATCAATAAAAAATTAGTCAGCTATAAACAGTGTGACAAAAAATATAAACGTGATTTTGATCTTGATGCTGAATTTATTATAACATTAAGACAACAACAGAATAATCATTGCGCAAGTTGCAACTGTAATATGTCATGGCAGTGTTTTAATCCAAGACAATTTACCGTAGACAGAATTAATAGTGATCTCGGTCATACACGTGATAATTTGATGCTGACCTGTCTTGAGTGTAATCGACGTCGAGGCTCTGGACGTTTACAAAATTGAGCTTGGTGGTAATTGCGTATCCTCAGGAATTACTTGCAATTGTTCACGTACAAATCCACGTTGAGGGGCTGTAGAATCTAGTCTGTATATTGGAGGTCTACCAGTGGATCTTACCACGCTAGAAATTTTATGTGTAGTCATGCTCCAGATAGGATTGGTTGCTCTTTTTTTACCACCTTCAAGTTCGCCAGGTTCATATAAATATCTTACAGTTACATTACCTAATACTGGTTGAGAGAAAGATTCACGTCGTTGTCCGTAGCCATTGCTACGGGGTATATATTTTTTTTTGATCGCATTAGAAGGTTTCATGGAAGTTGCACGAGTAATTTCATTATTCAACGCAGTTATCACACTCGGTAATCTTGCAACCCATTCACGAGATCTATCCTTGAGGTCAGTAGATATTTCCTTTGCATATTGGTATCCAAATAACCGCTCAGCAAGTGTTCTATTAAATCGTTCAGCGATTGCCTGATCACGATGAATTTCAGTATATCCTCGTCTGATTTTAACGTTATGTTTCTTCATCAACGATGATACTACTCCAAGAAATTCTTTACCAGGATCAACTTGTAATAACCGTGGCCATCGTAGACCACCACGTTGATAAATACGCTCAAACGCAGATGCAACTTCAGATGCTGTCTTTGTTGATAATGGCTCCGCTTCTTTGTATCTACTCGCAACATCAACGACAGTTAACGCGTATCTATACGTGTATTGACGTCTACATGTTTTAATGGTATCGTGTAGTAAAAACAGTATATCCGCTTGATGAACTTCATTAGGAACGCTAACATCAAAATGCGCATACTGAATTCTTTTAGGTGGACTTAGGAAGATTTGCCATATTGCCTGTCGTGCTAACCATGATGCAGCAACATCACGTGAAACTTTTGCTGCTTCGGCGAGTTTACTAATCGCTGCTTTACCTCTCCAGAATCCTCTCAGGGAATAATAAACAGATTCCATTATGATAGTTATATAATTAATTACCAGCTCCTAGTACTAGTTTACCTTTCATAGCAGTTTTTACTAGAAAGCTAGCGAGAGATTGTCTGAGAGATTTATTAGGTATAGAATTTAACCCGTGAATCAATTACACATCTGCGAGATGTCGTTGTTGCAAATCCTTACTTTTATAAGCAACATCATGAATGTGACATGCTTGATCAATCTTATTTACTGGATACTCTCCTGGTTTTGGTTGATCTTGGTTATCGAGTCTGATATCGAGACGAGTTCCTGGACCACAATAATTATATCCTGGTAAATGTTTCTCACCGGGGTATTTAGCCTATGGAGTTCCTGGTAATTTTCCTAATGAAGCAGCGATATCCCCACCTGTCTTTGTTGGAATAAATTTATATTTCTTGGTGCCACATTTCACACACTTACCTGTAAGTGCTCGTCTTTTATTTTTTGTTGTTATTGTCGTTAATTCAGTAGTAGGTGTAGATGCTCTGCATCGAACACCAATATAGACTCATATTATTAATTATATGGATATAATTGACTTTTCTGCGACACGAAAACAAGAGCCAGTAAAGCACCATCCAGTGTTACCAAATTCTATCAGAATGATTATAATAAGTCCATCTGGAAGTGGAAGACGCAATTATTACTTAATCTAATAATGAAATGGCTGAAGTGGGATAAATTATATTTGATAGCGCCATCTGTAGATGATCAGAGGTGTTACGAAGTACTTAAAGATTTTAATGAAAACGCAAAATTGTTGCATGAAGACAGTGAAGTCATAGACTTTATTACTGATATTGATGAAGCGCCATCTGTAGATGATCTGGATGGATTCATTAATGGTATACGATGATGTTATGCTGGACAAACAATCAAATCCAGCTAGAATATTTTCTCGAGGTAGACATAAAAACATGGATGTGATTTATGTTACTCAGAGATATACACAAATTCCAAAAGTGATCAGGGATAACTGTAACATTTTAGTTGTGTTCAATGGAGTTGATAATCATATGCTGCAAAATATTTATTATACTTGGTGTTCTGGAGACATGGACATGAACAAATTTAAAAATTTCTTTTCAAAAGCACAAGCTGCTCCCTTTGGTTTTGTAACAATAAATTTACATGATCCGAGGTCAAGATATCGTAATGGACTTGATACAAATTTTGGATAAAAACCATAGCAGCAGGGAGGGTGGACGACATACGCGTAGTGACCAGATTGTGAAAAAATCAGAAAAAATCTGGTCAGTTAGAGAAGTTTTTACTGTTAAGCCAAAAACTTTCTTTTCAGCCTTCGTAGGAACCCTTAAATTTCAAAAATGAGGTCTCTAAAAAGTTGTAGGGTCCACCCTCCCTGCTGCTAGTGGGGTGGGGGTGGGGATGGAGAGTTCAATCCAGGATTAATATATCTGATTGTGAAATATTCATCCATACTGACACTGTTGCTAATTCTTTCATGGATTTACCAATAATTATCAACCAGATAATTTCTGCTATATTCAGAATTGAAAGGATGATGCTAAAACCAGTTAACACGGTACAAGCTTGCTAAATTTATGCAAAATCTGAAAACATAGTGATTAAAAGAACATTTGAAGACACCCATTGTGAAATTATCTGCCACAAATATCATGGCTCTTCTATGTTAGATTGGTATGAAGTTAGCTGAAGTTTGGTTTCACGTATGGTTAGATTGGTATGTAGTTAGCTGTAGCTTGTTCTCACATGAGGGTAGATTGATGAGTAGTTAGCTGTAACTTCTTTTCACATATTTTGCTCTTTATTGTTACATGTTCCTTGACAACTCGATCACTGTGGCCACTAACATCATAAGAAAAATAGAATGCTTTGAAGGTGATGAGTTATCTCCCTTGCATATACAACTACAATGGAATAATTTCATTGCTAGTGACAGATTAGTTGTAATCTTGCTTCTGATAATAATATTCACAGTAAAACAACTCATTAATTTCTAAATATCCTGTATATTACAATCTTTTCATCTGAATATTAGCCATCCCAGGAAAATTTGGACAACTCATATTAAAAGGACAAACAATATGGTTGAATATTCTTGCTCTAAGATATTATTGCAATTCAAAGCTTGAGAACTTAATTCTAGTCATGGGGCATTAACAATGAGTTTTTCCAGCAATAACATATTATAAAGAAAAAGTATTTAAAATGCCTGAAATAAAAACATAGGCAATACATGTCCATGTTGGTAAATATCCTACATAATGTGGAAAGTGAAAATCCTAAAACTTTTTGTTAAACTCTTGTTGAGATCATGTAAATTGTACAGTGAACATGTGGTGAACAAGAACAACTTAATTCCTCCCAGGATGTAACTCTCTATGTTAGTGATGATAAAGAGAATGAGATTTGTAGTCATCATAGTGATCTCAAATAGCACTAATAAGCATGGTGCTTTTCATTATATTATCTCCACTAATATGATCTCCATGATTTAAATAGTACCAAGGAGCATGGTGTTCTTCTTATGGCATCACCATTAATGTGATTTCAATGTTTTAAATAGTACCAAGGAACATACTGTTCTTCATTGTGTAAATTCCACTAATATGATCTCAATGATTTAAATGGTACCAAAGAACATGGTGTTCTTTGTTACATAATATCCACTAATATGATCTCAATGATTTAAATTTTACCGAGGAACATGGTCTTCTTCATTGTGTAAATTCCACTAATGTTATCTCAATGTTTTAAATAGTAACAAGGAACATGGTGTTCTTCAGTGTGTAAATTCCACTAATGTTATCTCAATGTTTTAAATAGTACCAAGAAACATGGTGTTCTTCTTATGTCATCAGCATTAATATGATCTTAATGTTTTAAATAGTACCAAGGAACATGGTGTTCTTCCTATGTCATCACCATTAATATGATCTCAATGATTTAAATAGTACCAAGGAACATGGTGTTCTTCACAGTGCAAATTTCACTAACATGATCTCAGTGATTTAAATAGTGCAAAGGAGAATGCTGTTCTTGATTATATATTCTCAGCTAATGAGATGTCAGTGATGTTTTAAATAGTACCAAGAACCATGGAGTTCTTCATTATGTAATCTCCACTAATGTGATCTCAGTGCTGTTTAAATAGTACCAAGGAACATGGTGTTCAATGTTATGTAATTACATTACAGTGATGGTGCTGCTACCTATTAATCCATTCAATTACACATGCATTTATATATCAGCCAGTATTAACCAGTTCTTCTGTAAAAGTTTGAATAACAGGATATATATTTATGTTGAGTTCAATATCATTAATAGATACCAAGATGGTTTCAAACCTGGGTACAGAATGAATGATAACATTTTTGTTTTTCAATGAATTGTCAAAAAGTATACCTTAACAGTAAATGTTTTGACATGCTTTATTGGCAAGAGAGTATATTTTATTTACAAACTTATGCTTCGCAATGTAGAAAGCAAGTTTCTTTGATGCATGATGAGTATGTATGAAATATAGTCTTGTGTTAAACTGCAACATGGCCTAATGGATTATTTTACCAGTAATATAGTCTTGTGTTAAACTGCAACATGGCCTAATGGATTATTTTACCAGTAATATAGTCTTGTGTTAAACTGCAACATGGCCTAATGGATTATTTTACCAGTAATGTTAGAGTCATGCAGGGTTGTAATCTGAGCTCTTTAACCTGTGTATTATTGATTTTTCTGAAATTGTTTTAGGACACTTGTGATCCAGTTGAATAATATAATGTTAAAATGAACTGTCTTATGTATGCAGACAATACTGCTAATTGTAGATCTTGTCTACAAAATATCTTCAAGTCAATTCTTATCTGGATAAACTGGGCTTAGTGCTTAATGTTGATACAACTACTGTAATCTTATTTAATAAATGTAAATGGCTACTTAAAAAGTGGTATTTCCTTTTAAAGACCGAATTATGGAGACAAGAAAGGAATATAAATGTCCAGGAATTATTATCAAAAGATCTTAGAAATGAAATTATATTTATCTAGTAGATACTGGAATGAAGGCAACTTTCCTATCATTACCTACTCCTTTTAAATATGAGGGTCATTAGCTATCAACTTACCATAGGCTACAAATTAATACTTATTAGGAAGACATTTAAGGGCCTGAGGAGTGTGGCAGGGATAAACTTGGTAAATTCCCCATATATATACATTATCATTTTATACTTTAGTACTTTATGTTTAGATTTTTTTTGAAAGGGTCTATCTTCCTATAGTGTTTTTGAAAGTCGTTATATTTACCTTTTTAGAACATTTAAATGGTACTATACAGCCAGAAATGTGCTGACATGCTATTAAAATCCTAATACAGCCATGCATTCTTTAAATTCTTAAGTACTGGCTGCAGAGAATTCCTGGAAAAACTTACTGACAAAAAATGCTTACTTCTGGTAGTGCTACTCTGTGGTATACATAATGCATTAAAAATGTTCTCCATTATTTAGTCTTTTAATGTCTTTTTGACTGAATTTTGTGCCTTTTCTAAAACCAGATTATCCATGCAGCATCAAATATGCTTGAGGAATAAAGAAATGAAATATCTGAATGAATCTTCACAGATCAGATTGGCAAAATGAAAGCAATGGAAAGAAGTCTAGTGGTGAAACAAAGATCTTCTGCTGACCATACTTTCAATGTTGCAGTTCTGAGCAGAATTGCTCACAACTCCAAATGGAGCACAAAAGATAGAAATACAAAGAAACGTATTGTATTTGCCAGCTGTGAATACTCTAACCTAGCAGTTTAAATCATGAAGAATCTAGACAGGCCAATTCCTGAGCACAGAAAGCAAGAAATCTCAAGCAAAACTTACCCAAATCACATTTTCAAACCATTAATTTATTTTCTCAAACCCATGATCTCAACCTCTCTTCTCCTGCACCAAAGTTTTCAATTGTAAAGATACATGTAATTTTATTTTTTAATTAGTCACAACACAGTTGTGAAATACTACCTTAGAAAAAATAACTTTTACATGTTAAGTACCTGCCAGTTCAACAAAATATTATCTGCATGATAAATTCTTAATTTCTTAATTGGACAGTAGTCACCAACCCGAGAGAGGTGCACATTTTTCACTGCTGACCCACCTGCCTACATAACTAATTGGATATCTTTGCCTTTGTTTTCAGACTTCTCTTAATCAATCATATTCCAAAGTTTGTTGTCTTCATCTCAAATGGTAAAGCCAGAGTTATGGAACATTATGAATGCACGAAACAATTCACATGTTTTGATCATATAGCTCCCTTTTCTTTTAAACATATGCAAACAATAAAAAACACTCTAAAAAGTGAAGAGGTCTTCATTTCATTGAAGGATTCTCAACAAGATGAAGTCAGTGAATGAATTTAAAAGTAGAACTAATTAAAGTCTTTTAAAAGAGCCAGAGATGAAATGTGTTTAAGCTGCAAATGTGAAGCCTTTAACAGTCAGTAGCCTGTATTCATTCCAATATTACTAAGCTTGAAACAGAATACACAAATGACTGCAGAATAAAAAATGGAGAAATGCATGCAATTTCAGTCCCAAGCACAATGAAGTTTGATGCTATGACAAAGGAAAAGTTTTCATATCAGTAGAGTAGCAGTAGTTTACTGTTGGTTATCATCACTGTCTCAAGCGTTCTCCCTTCCTCAAATGGCTTTGTTAACATGATCATAAAAAAATGTTAAGTCTGGAAAATTTCAACAAATTCATTTTCCTGGAAAGTCTTGGAAAAATATTGTCAATTTTCACATTGAGAAAATGAATGAAAAAATGAATAACAATAATAATTTATTCCTTATGAACACCCATATCATTGCAAGTCATGAAATATACCTGAAAAGCAAATCTAATAGGTAATTAAATAAAATACATGTAGCCTAGTCATGCTATACAGAGATTTTAAAAAAAACAACTGTAATTCCCATTTGTTGACTAGACAAATAAAACTAAATTTTACTAGCCCAGCAACAGAAGTCAACTTGGCCAGGAAAAACTTCTCTTCAGATATAATGACTTTTTTATATGCAATTGGAGCACAATTATCCTTATATTACTATCTTTTTTCTAAAATATGCCAACTTCAAATCTGTAAATGCCTTAATGTTAAGTAAATTTGTCATGGTTTACATTTGGAGGCACCAACTTTACATGATTTCAATCTAAAAAATGCATTTCTGTTTTTCTATAATAAATGAGGACTGTATGTATTACTTTTTAAGACAATTTACTTGGATAACAACATGAAATAAAAGGGAATGTTTTACAGTCTTCCTGTATGGCAATATACCAGTAAGTCCTGTAGCCTTGCCTCTCTCAAAGTATCAAAGTAAAACTGAGAATGTTTCACAGTCTACCTGGATGGCAATATCTTTTACAGGTTACCTGCATAACAACATGTTTTACAGATTACCTGGATAATGTTTTAAAGTTTACCTGGATAACATCATGAAGCAATTGGGAAATTTGTCACAAATGGGAAATTTGTCACAACTGGGAAATTTGTCAAAGAGTTACAAAATCTGTTGATATATGTATGCTGTCATTTTAAATTCTCTCTACTGCTAGATTCCAGAGTTACATATTCCTGTCCGTTAAATTATACAGCACTGAATTAAAGCTGATTCATAAAATATTTAACTAAATATTGACAATAAAATAACCTACTTCTCAAGCAGCAGCAGGCAGGGTGAACCCTACAACTTTGTACAGACCGTTATTTTACAAAAATAAAGGTTCCTACAGGGGCTGAAAAATAATGTCAATAACGCGAAACCGAACCTCCTAACTTTTATTATTACCGTATAGTTTGAAAAATGGATAATAAATCATTTTCGGTTAGCTCATTTTTGTTATTTTATTTTTGACTTTTTGTTTTTTATGTTATAATGCGTTTAGTTTACTCGCGGGTCAATTAATTTTTGTCGGCCACCCTGCCTGCTGCTATAAATTAAACAGCCAGTATAAATAATATTAATAATGGTAGTTATTGGAGAACCACATTCAGCTAGATTAGCTCGAGATCGATTAGAGGCAATTAGAAAATATTTACGTGTTCGTGATTCTGTCAAACAACAATTACAAGAACGTCAGGAATCTCATGTTGAATTTGAAGAGGATACAAAACAATTATTTAAACCTATTACAGAGACAACTAAACCTCTTCTTCCTGTTTTAGAGAAAACCGCTGAGGCAACTGGAAAAATAGCAGAAAGAACTAAGAAAACAAAAAAGATTCTACGAGAACTTCCAATAAAAAATAGCTGCTGCTCAGCCACCGAGGGATATACCAGAATTAATTGAAGATGATTTGAATGTTCTCTTTGATAAACCGGAAAAATATGGAACATCAAAAAGAAAATATGTCAAAAAACCAGTAACCAAATTTTCCAGTTATGGTCTTTATCTTGCTAATAAGAGTCCTATTGAACTTGCAGGTACAGGATACGTTTATCGTACTCATTTTTTAGATCCGAATACTCCAGATATTCCAAGGAATAAATGGAATCCTTTTATATTTCGAACTACAAAAAATATAACCAAAATTACTGGTAAATATCAAGCTGAGTTTAAAAAATTTGAAGATGATGTTAAAAAATATGAAATATCCGTTCTCGACAAAGGTGCCGTTGATAGTATAAAGAGAGAACTATTGGAAAGAGAATTAATAGAATTAGAACAAGAAAAGAAGAAAGAAAAATTTTATGAAGAAACTCAATCATCATCGCCACCACGTGTACAAACTCCATCTCCATCACGATCACCACCACAACAACAACAACCATCATTATCATTACCACCGCCATTAAAACCAACACCAAAGGAAGCAACAAAAAGACGAAAAGTAAAAGAATCAAAATATTGGTCGCCAGCCTCACAGAAAATTCTGAAGAACAACAATCATCACCATCACCACCGTCATCAGAGGAAAAAACAAAAGAACAAAGAGATATTGAAGAAGCAGTTGAATTTCATATGGGAAGATTAAAAAAACGGCTGATGAAAACGAATGCCGAAATAGAGGATTTGATGATTCAATTTACTCTAGAAAAGGACAAGAATACGAAAACCTTTTTACAAGAAAGAATAAAAGAATTAAAAGAACAAAAAGAAATTATAGAATCAAATATAAAAGAATCTTATGGTACGGACAAAGAACCTTCTACTGGAAAAGGTTTCTCTACTGGAGGTAATTTTACTCTATGTCCTAATAACGTCCTTGCTGATGTTGAACGACTAGAAATCCTCACTGGAGGAAAACGAGCTGGTAATAATTCTCCAGAAATAATTAATGAAGCAGCCGATATTTGCAGACGGTTATTTACAGGCGGTATCATGGACGTTGATGTTTATCAGTCTCTTATTAATGAAATTGCCGATGACTACTACAGTGACTGAGTACGTAATTAAATACAATTACTATAATAAAATGATCGTACATAGTACTCAACGTGGACCAACCATGGTCAGGGTAATAAATTCACGATTACCAGTATACAAGACAACCTACGGAGATGGACTAGGTGATGTTGTTCAGGGTCTATTTAGAAGGATAGCCCCAAAAGCAATACCGATCGCAAAGCAACTGGGAATGAAAGCTATTGATGTTGTTCGTGAAAAAGGTATTGGTGCTATGGGTAATCTCGCTGGTAAAGCATTTTCAGCGATCAAAGATAGACTAGCACGATTAATACGACGAAAACCTCAACCAGTAAAATTACCTAGTACTGAAGTAATGCCTGCAAATGTCAGTAAAATAATAAATCAAGTTGCTAATCAAAAACTAGCAGAGTTGGCTAGTGTACCAATGTCAGAAAAAGAAAAAATATAACCGCTAGTCTGATAGCAGGAAGTGGTCTCACTTCCCGAAGCGGTCTTCGTTTTAGACGATAATGATTATAATAAAGATGTTCAAACGCATATCTGATCGCGCATTCGACATGGACGCACCAGTACTTAAAGATGAGTCTGTGCGTGATTATCAATATTATTCTTATGACGCTCGAATTCCAGATCAGCGTGGACGAATTGAACTACAAGTTCAGGATACAAGTAGGTATTTCTTACCCGCTGAGGCGTTTATTGAGGTTGAAGGTGAAATTTTAAATATCGCTAATCCTGCATTACCAGTAGCATATGGAGACAATGTTAGTGTCGGTTTTGTTAATAATGGTATTATGGCGTTATTTGATAGCGCTATGTATATGATTGACGGAAAAAATATTGAATCAATTCAGAAAGACGTTGATGTTGCTACAACAATATTGGGTTTAGCAAGATACAGCGACGATTATTCAAGATCGGCTGGCCCGTCAATGATGTTTGTAAAAGATACTTCTAATTCTCCAGAGTATCAACAATATGAAATAGGACAACCAAGAAATTTTGCCAGAAACGCCAACGCTGATGTACAAAGTATGATTATTAATGTAGATCCAGATTTTAACTTAGGATTTAGATCACGTCGAGCAATGTTGCGTGGTGGAAGAAGAGCATTTTCATGTGCCATTCCACTATCACATATCTTTGGATTTTGTAGAAATGTCAGAAAAGGCATTTTCGGAGCTAAGCACACAGTTGTACTTGTACGAAAAGCAACCGACAGTGATGCAATCTGGCGACCCGCTGGTGATGCTGGTAAAGTAATTCTTACAAAACTTTCATTATGGATGCCGGTGATGACTCCATCAATATCTGAAGAAGATCGTCTACTCTCTTTTATGAATCAAGGTGGTAAATCAGCGTTGTCATGGTTAACAACGACCACAGATGCTATCCAGAGTAATATTAATGGTTTATTTACATGGCAAATAGCTTCTCAGCAAGGTGTTTCTGCACCACGACATATATTTATTGCATTTCAAGATGTATTATGATATTTGACAATCTTGGTGTTTCTGAGGTTTCGTTGAGGATAAATGGACATCAAGAACCATCTGAGGATATTTTACTGAATTTTGAACAAAATCATGTAGCACGTGCATATCACCGTCTAATGATGTTCATGGGGCGTGATCAAAATATTGATACTGGTTTACAAATATCACAACTGGATTTTACAACCTTATATCCAATTTATTACTTTTCGCTCGAACATTTAGATTTAACCAGACAATCTGTAGTCGATATACATTTTCGAGCTCATGTTAATAGAGATATTGAAGCTGTTGCCAATTACAGAGCAATTGCTGTCATACTCAGCGATAAATCAATGTTACTTGAAGGTGTTGGTGGACGAATGCGAGTAGTTGATGCTCCAGTAGAAAATATGTAATTAGATAGTTTATGAATATTATAATGTCATATAATCACGTTAGTGTTAGTCTGACTCCTGGTCAGATTAAAAGGATACAATCAGCATCAAAAAATGATTGTGGATTAAAAATATTGCTAAAGAAAGAGCAGATGAGTGGCTCAAATAAATTATCTCTTACAGAACGTCAGCTCAGTCATTTCAATGAAGCCAAAAAATCAAATAAAGGTATAAAACTTAATCTTTCTACGGGTGCCATTAAAGACATCATTAAGACGGGTGGTATATTTCCACTTCTTGCTGCTATACCAGCATTAATAGCCGCTGCAGCACCAGCTGTTGCAAAAGCAGCTGCATTAGGCGCTGTTGGAACCGCTGCTGGAATGGCATTAAAGAAAGCAACAGGAAAGGGAATCAAAAAAAAAGGGGAAGGGGCCTAAGATTGCCAGGGACTCCACATTCATGGTACGGAAAAGGCCTAAGAATACCAGGGACAGTTTACTGATATCTCCTATGTCCAATTTTGATTTACTAGATGCTGCTAAAAAATTAAAAATAAAAAATTTTAGAGGAGTTTTTTTGCGTGATCAATTACCAAAACAACCAAACAATATTGAAACCGGTATTATTAATCTTGATAAAAACTCTGGTCCAGGCACACATTGGGTTGGATATGTAATTGATCCACGTGGAATTATTTATTTTGATTCATATGGACTAGCACCACCAAAAGAATTCTTAAAGTATATTGGCGGCGATCAAAGTACTCCAATATGGTATTCAACGCTACCAACACAAACATTAACTGATCCACCAATATGTGGTCAAGAAGTACTTAATGTACTTGATGCTGTATCAAAATCAACAAAACCACCTCACAAAGCTGTACATGAATATACTATGACGTCACATTTAAACAGATATTAGTAAATATAATGGTGGACATTTACGGAAGATCTTCTCGTGGTAAAGCTCAGCAGCAAGCTGATTTATCTAAATACGCAACTCTCGATCAGCTCAGAAATGAGATTGATGATTTATTAAACATTACAAGTGTTGGTCAAAATGAAGTAATTGTTTTTCAGGATAAAGAAGGACGATTAAAAACTAGTAATATACAACTGCCAGATGTACTTATACGAGTTCCTAATGCGGTGGTTAATAATATAGTTACTTTTACTGATCAGGGTGAAATACAAGATTCCGGTACGTCAGTCAGCGATTATATTAAGAAAGCTGGTGATTTGTTCACGGGTGGTATTATTATGAATCAAAATAAAATTATAGACCTTGGAAACCCAGTCGCAGATACAGACGCCGCAACAAAGAAATATGTCGACGATCAAGAATCTAAGTACGTATTGGCCAACGGCGGTATAATGCGTGCATTTCTTAATATGAATAATAATGGCATTAACAATCTTAGAACACCGGAATTAGATTTTGATGCTGTGACGAAGAAATATTTAGACGATAGCAACATTCCTCTAAAAAAAATTAATGACGAAATGACTACACTAAATAATACTTTTTCTAGACATGTAGAAACGTTCTTAAATTTTCGTAGAAATGTAAACAAAACCATTAAAGATTTTTTGGGGGAACAACCAACCGTTGACATAAAACTAGCCGACGTTAACATGAAACTCAATGATATTGTCAGTGGAATACCTAATATTGTTCAAAAACTAATCTGATTAAAATTCCACATGGACAAATTAAAAATATCGTATATACAGTAGCATCAGGATTAACAACATGGTCACAGCAAAATAACACTATTAAATATACCGCAGAAGTTACTGGTGTGTATAGACTGTCTATCTTTAGCTCTGCAAAGTTTAAAATTTATACTACAACATTTCCGTAGCGTCATTCAACCGATGCTTTCTCTGGAGTTGTATCTATAGTGTTAAATAAAGATGCTGAAGAAATATTTTTACTGGAAGCAGATGATCAAACAATAACCGCAACGTCTTACTGGTGGTGTTTGGTATTTGTAGCTGAAACACCACAATTAGTCACTTAATATAACAATGATGGATCAACCTCAGTCTCGCATCGACGTTCAACGTTACAGATGCAATCAGGTATGTGAACGTCTGACTAAACTAAATAATTTTATTGATTATTATAACACGAAAATAAAAAAATACAAAAGGCGTATAGTTGTCATCGATGTAGTTGTTTACTCGGTTTCTGCTGTTATTGCTGGAACAGGATTATTACTATCAACAATGACGATGACAGCACCTACTGTTATAACCATCATTGTTTCAGCATCAACAACTATTGCTGGTGTTCTCGGTATTATAGCCAAAAAGATAGATACCTGTACAAATGCTAAATTGCACGATTATATGATTAAATTACATACAGTGGCAGAGGCATGCTCTAAACTATCTTTGTACATTTCTTCGTGTGTCAGTGATGGTGAAATATCCGATACTGAATTCGCGATGATGATGAAAACCTATGATGACGCTTTAAGGTGATCGCTAATGATTTTAATGAATTAAATAATAATGATAATAATAATGACAGACAGGGAGTTACTTCAGCAGATCGTTACTAATACAACTCCGTCAAAAACTACTATGATATCGTTAAGTTCGACCAATCCTGAATTTAGTGTCAATTTTCCAACATCAATTCCTGCAAAAGAAATAGCATTAGCACAATTGTGAGTTTATTATAGCTGGCCAAATATTAGATCAAAACCATTTGGTGGACTACAGCCAAATAATTCATTAGTATTCGCCAATAAGAATAAGCCTGATGGAACTCCTGATTGGCAAGTAGTTGCTATTCCAACGGGCAGTTATCAAATAGAGCAGATTAATGATGAGTTCCAACGTAGAATTAAATCTATTACAGGAAAAGAATCAAAAATAGCAATTACTGTTCACGAACCAACATTATCAGCGGTTATTGAAATAAATTCCCCTGATTATTCTGTGGATATTTATCA
>JAECUM010007233.1:0-80954 GCA_016617855.1 Megalonaias nervosa | reverse complement strand
GACCTAATATTGTTGTAGCAACATCAACGTCCTTCTGAATTGATTCAATATTTTTACCATCAATCATGTACGTTGCACTGTCAAATAATGCCATAATACCATTATTAACAAAACCAACCCTAACATCGTCTCCATATGTTACTGGTGCTGCAGGATTAGCAATATTTAAAATTTCACCTTCGACTTCAATAAATGCTTCAGCGGGTAAGAAACATCTACTTGTATCCTGAACCTGTAATTCAATTCGTCCACGCTGATCTGGAATTCGTGCGTCGTAAGAATAATACTGATAATCCCGCACAGACTCATCTTTAAGTACTGGTGCGTCCATGTCAAATGCGGGATCAGATATACGTTTGAACATCTTTATTATATTTATTATCGTCTAAAACGAAGACTACTTCGGGAAGTGAAACCACTTCCTGCTATCAGACTAGAGGTTATATTTTTTTCTTTTTCTGACATTGGTACATCAGCCAACTCTGCTAGTTTTTGATTAGCAACTTGATTTATTATTTTACTGACATTTGCAGGCATTACTTCTGTACTAGGTAATTTTACAGATTGAGGTCGGACCGCAGGTCTGCGTATTAATCGTGTTAATCTATCTTTAATCGCTGAAAATGCTTTACCAGCAACATTACCAACAGTACCAATACCTTTTTCACGAACAACATCAATAGCTTTCATTCCCAGTTGCTTTGCGATCGGTATTGCTTTTGGGGCTATCCTTCTAAATAGACCCTGAACAACATCACCTAGTCCATCTCCGTAGGTTGTCTTGTATACTGGTAATCGTGAATTTATTACCCTGACCATAGTTGGTCCACGTTGAGTACTATGTACGATCATTTTATTATAGTAATTGTATTTAATTACGTACTCAGTCACTGTAGTAGTCATCGGCAATTTCATTAATAAGAGACTGATAAACATCAACGTCCATGATACCGCCTGTAAATAATCGTCTACAAATATCAGCCGCCTCATTAATAATTTCTGGGGAATTATTACCAGCTCGTTTTCCTCCGATGAGAATTTCTAATCGATCGACATCAGCAAGGATATTATTGGGACAAGTAATAAGACCACTTCCTAAACCACTTCCAATTACACCGGGAGCGTCTTGAAATTCTTCTTCTTCCTCTTCAATTGGTTTCGATGATGTTGTTTTCTTTGGTGTAGGAGATAGAACTGGTATTTGTGATTTTGGTGCTGTTTGTTTTGAAGGTTTTTTCTCCTTTTCTAATTTGATTAATTTATTAATTTCACTAACATAATCCTGATATAATGGATCATCAGCTCTAGTTTGTTCAACATTCATTTTTATGCGATATAATGATTTTTGCCATTGTTCACGATTTCTAATATCTTTAGCATATTCAGATTTCATTAATTTACCTCTTTGACTAAAACTATCAAAAGCAAATTTAGCTAATTGTTTTATTTTAAGTTCATTAATAAAATTAATAATATCTTCATTAAATTTATCTATCAATTTAACAGTTGATTTTGGTTCAGGGGCTAGTGCTTCAGCACCTTCTTCTGCCTGGTCTGCATCTTCAGGTATTTCCGGGACTGGCATCGCAGCAGATATTTCGACTGGAAGTTCTCTAAGAATCTTTTTTGTCTGTTTTGTTCTTTTTGCTATTTTTCCAGTTTCTTCAGCGGTTTTCTCTAACACAGGTTGAATACCTTTAGTGGTCTCAGTGATAGGTTTAAATAATTGTTTTGTATCCTCCTCAAATTCAACATGAGATTCTTGTCGTTCTTGTAATTGTTGCTTGACAGCATCACGAACAGGTAAATATTTTCTAATTGCTTCTAGTCTTTCTCGTGCTAATCTAGCTGAGTGTGGTTCTCCAATATTCATTATTAAATAATATTTATAATAGATATTTAATTGAATTTGAAATCACCAAAAATACTTAATAAAGCGCGATAACTCTACTCCTCCTCTGCTAGAGAATTATTTCCCCTTTCTATGTATGTCTGTATGTATGCATGTTTGTCTGTATTTTAATTTATCAAAAATAATCAGTAGATCCTAGCGGTTACCCTTAGCAGCAGGAAGGGTGAATGACCACATATGTGTGTAAGATAACAGCAGACAAGAAGGGAAGATGATATGCGCGGTATGGCAGTCGAACCCTACACATTTGTCTTAATCATAATGCAAAATTTGCTCGAAACCAATTTGTAGGGTCCACCGCAGCAAGGGGGGTGGGGTGGACAGACATTTGGTAATGAATATGTTTGCCTGATGATTAAGACAAATGATTTCGCGGTATGGCAGTCGAACAGACCACTTGCCTCAATTATCACTAAAATTTGGCTTAATTATAAGAGTGGTCTGTTCACCCCTCCTGCTGCTAATGTTCATATTCAGAGAAGCGCACTGCAGGACATTAAGATCATGCCCCTATGGATCTGTGCATGCGTATGTCTTTTATGAAGGTTTTACAATAATTTAGTATGCCTCGTTTGGCGGACTTATCTCAAACAACATTCAGTCACTCAACCTCAGTAAATACTTTCTAAATTACGAAAATGTTTTTTTTTGACGATATGCTTGCTCTCTGCACGAATATATGATAGTAGTATTACTAGTGAGATGAATACATGATGGTCGTATTACGAGTGTGACGAATATGATAGTCGTATTACGAGTGTGACATGGGGGCCCCGAGTGGCCGAGTGGTCTAAAGCGCTCTCCGTTACGGATCACTGCCATCTCACCTCTGTCTGCGTGGGTTCGAGTTTAGGATTCGGCGAATGTGGATATGTGAGAAAGCTTGCCAGTAGCTTCTCGTGGGTCGGTGGTTCTTTCCGGGTGTTTCCCGGTTTCTTCCTCCACCATTAATACTGGCCGCCTAATAGCCTATCGTGTGCTGAAAAATGACGTTAAGCCCCACAACAACAACAACAACGAGTGTGACGAATATATGATAGTCGTATTATGTTAGTTTTAATCTTAAATGAACAATTGTCTTTGATTTCATGGTCATAAGCCAACTTGAATCATTATAAATGTGCATACTAAAAGACATATTTGTATGCCGTGGCAAGAAGTAATATCAATACTCTATCATTTTATTAATTGGAAAGGAATCAGGTAATGAATACCACACTGGATGATCCAAACAATTTTTGTCTACTTGAATAAACACTCTGCCAAACCCTATATCACTTGCATCAATAGACATTTTCAATGATTGACTGAAATTTGGATGTGAAAGAAGTGGTGGCCTCAGAAGTATGGCCTTTAATTTATCAAAAGCCTCGTGACATTTTTCAGACAAATGACACTTGGATTTCTTACTCAACATATTGGTCAGGTATTCAGCAATTATTGAAATAGTGGAGCATAATTTAAGATAATATCCAGCCGTACCCAAAAATCGCATGAGTTGCTTCTTAGTGATAAGCAAGGGGAATTCAGAGATAAACTT
Source organism: Megalonaias nervosa (assembly GCA_016617855.1). NCBI lineage: Eukaryota > Metazoa > Mollusca > Bivalvia > Unionida > Unionidae > Megalonaias > Megalonaias nervosa. The sequence goes on along the minus strand of JAECUM010007233.1, from coordinate 77,502 downwards.
GACCTTAACTTCTATAAGTTTAATTTGACCGTGTCCGGCAATATGTCCTAAAAATGTAACAGACGCAGGGCAAAACTCGCTTTTAATCAATTGTCAAATTTCCATCAATGAGTCAATCAAAGAATTTCCAAATGGTTTCCAAGATCCTTTCAGGTATCGTTGTAGATAATGACGTCATCGTTGTAAGCGTCATAGTTATCTAGAGCAGCTTTAATCAAGTTCATTAAACGCAGGAACATTATACGAGAACCTTTTAAACCAAATTGCATCTGGAGTTACAAATGCCGAAATTTCATTTGCAAGTGGAATTTGCCAGAATTCTTTCTAAAGGTCAAACTTTGTGACATATTTTGCGTTTCCAATTTTGTCAAGAAGTCATCGATTCTTGACACTGGAATTCAATCTGTTTCGATAACACTGTTTACTTTCTCTTCAGGTGTATTAGGACCATAATTCTTAGCCTGAAGAGGATTTTGAAGTATGGGCAGGAGAGGACGAACTTTATCACTAGGTTGAAAACTCGTTTCTTTTGTATTTCTGTCATACCTTAAGTTCATGTTTGATTGAGAAGAGTGCAGATTAGTTCTTGTTACTTTGCAGGCCGTTGACAACTTGTTTTTGAAATTAGAGACATAGACAAGAAGATTAAATCATCGGTTGAAAGAAGTTTCTCTTTAAGAATATCAATGGTCCACGGACAAATATGTCCAAACACTAGTTCAAAAGGACTAAAACCTAAAGATTCCGGAACTAATTCGCTAACAGCAATTAACAGTAAATGAACATCCTCATCACTGTCTTTTTCTGTACTAATCAATATGACCGAATCATATTCTTCAAAGTTTGATGAAATATTTGTCAAGCAGATCGTAACTGCTGGATGCATAATTCATGCATAAAGCAGGGTTTTCAATCTCAACAAGATCAACTTTCTGATCCAAGCAAGACTTGTCAGTTACAAGTTATAGACCACAACATCATCTCCGACCAAGTCATTGCCATATATAAGTGAATACACTCAATGAGTAAAGAAGTCACTGTTCCGACTGTCACGAGTCTCGAGACAAAGTCTGATGACAACTGTACACAATGGAGAGGAACATTAACAATACCGCACTACTCATTTTCACTAGAAGAAGACTTCTCAGATAAAGGCAAAGTACCGTATGAAAGACTCTAAGAAGCTCTTGTGTCCCCTAATAAATCTCACCCATTTTGACAACTAAAACAGAGGTAAAGACTTAGTAATGTTTACTTCCTTAATTATTATCAACATGCTTTTTTGTGTACTTTCATGGTGTTACGACTTTTTATTTTAAACTAAGTAACAGAAAGGAGAGAAAACACAAGTTTTGTAAAATTCAACAAATAATTTATTTCACCAGAACACAAAGTGAAAATTTAAAAAGAAGTTACGATATAGCGAATTAAATCCCAAATGGTCCTAAAGGTTCACTCTCAAGTCCAAATGTACTAAGTTACAAATGATTTTTAATTTTATTCCAAATATGATCTAACATTGAATATGTTGATATGCTTGCAGTATCTAATATGCTAACGTGCCATGGCCTGGAGTGTGATGGTGTGCCAAGCCCTTGACGTATCACAATCATATAATACAAAATGTCATTATATGCATTCACTATAATTCCAACTTTAATACTCCAGTCCATGAATATTATTTAGCACCTTGTAATTCCAGTGAATAATAATTTCAATAAATTGTTATTTATATTTAATTTATATTGTTAGTTAGTTTTTTATTATTATTTTTTATATTTTATTACATGTTATTGTAATGTAACAATGTATGTTTGACTTGATCTTGTCCAAAATTCTGCTTGACCCGAACTGACATTTTTTCTGTGTAAACAACTAATACATAGCTAAATTATTCTCTATGTGTTAGGGGTTTAAAGTCAAAATTATTATTAACAGAAGTAAATATATTTATTTGGGTCTAAGTCTAGGTTTTGGAATTTCTTTAGTGTATTTGACCATTTTGAAAATATCGAGATCATTTTTGAAGGTTATTTTCCATTAGGTAATATAGATATTTTTTTAAATAGAAAATGCTAATTGTGACCTGAGGTCAAGTAGAGTACTATATAATCTTGTAACTGAGAGGATTTTTTCAGTCGTGCTTTAAGATCTAGCACTTTTAAGTTGTAGTAAAAGCTATGTCTATTATGTGAATATTATTTCTTCAACTTATTGAATTCAAGTGATCATTTTCTCTAGAAATACAAAAGTGTTCTGATAAAATTCTTGCATAGAGACATTAACTGGAATTTATAGTGAATTCAAACATGATATTATATTTCTGTGATTCAGCAAAAGACTGTTGACACATCAACACTTTATAAGCTTCCACAGGCAAATCATCGTTTTCAGCTTTTGGATTTATTCTGGACTTCTACTAAATTTTATTCAGGACTTGAAATTTTTAGGACTTGTGTCTGTAATTCTTGGATTATTTGGGGGTTTAATTTGCAATTCCGTAAGTTCTTTTTTTTTTTTCATTCTCACTTTGTATTCTAGGGAAAAAAATATTTGTTAAATTATACAAAGCTTGTTTCTTTTCACTCTTTTGTGTTACTTATTGATAAAGATTTCTGAATGGTCTAATCAGAAGTGTGATTTCAAAAATTTATGCCGCACTGAGATTTGGAATTAGACGTATGAGACTGAGATGGGATTGTTTTTAATGAAACACTGCCGACAGGAAGACCGATTATTCAGATATGAAACTTTGTGTATCAAGTTTTGACTTTACGAGAAAGCATTTGAATGTTAGAATTAAGAGATTGCAATAAAATGTTTGCAAATAACGAAAATTCTATTGAATGCTTGGAACTACAAGATCACAACTGAATATTTTGTGAATTAAGAGCATGCAATAATGCTTCAAGTTACAAGAATGCAATTAAATGTTTCGAATTACAGATTTCAGTTGAATTATTCGCTATTGCGAAAAAGCAACTGAATGCTTAGAATTACGATATTGCAGATGAATGTTTGGAAAATTATGAGAATGCAGTTGGAATTTTCACATAAGAGATTGCAATTGAATATTTGGATCCACTTGATTGCAACATAATGAAAGTTTCCAATTATGAGATTGCAATTGTATGGCTCGATATTGCATAAAGGCAATTGCATCTTTGGAATTAAGAGGTTGCAGCTGAAAGTTTTGAAATTTATAGAACTCAGTTAAATGCTTGGGGCAGTGATTGCAATTCAAAAACTGAATGTTTGGAAATTAGGTAAAAGTACTTGCGTATTAGAATGAAGAGATTGCAATTGAATGTTTAGATCTAAGAGATTTCAACTGAATGTTAGAAATTACGAGAATGTACCTGAATTGGAATTTCAAAATTGCAAACAAAAGTTTAGAATAACGAGAATACAATCAATGTTTGGAATTACGAAAATGCAACTGAATGTTAATTATTTCACTTTCAAGTGAATGTTTCAAAATTGCGAGAGTGTAGTTGAATGTTACGAATTTAAAGATTACAAATGAATAGTTGGATATCTCAAGAAAACTATTGAATATTTGGTATTCTGTGATGGCAATTAAATGTTTGGAATTACGAGACTGAAATTCGAATATTAAGGATTTACGTAAATGCAATTAAAATATTACAATTGAATGCATGGAAGTACAAGACTGCACATTAATATTTGGAATTTACGAGAATGCATTTGAATGCCTGGAAGAGAATGCAATTAAGTGTCTAGGGTTACGAGATGACCTCTGAATGGCTGCATAATGCAAGAACACAACTGACCGTTTGGAGTTAGGAAATTGCAGTTGAATGTCGAGAGGTTCCTAGAATGGAATTGAATGTTTGGAATAATGAGATTTGAACTGAATGTTAGAAATGACTCGAACAAAGTTGCATGCTAGAAATAAAGAGATTGCAATTCAATATTTGTAAATTACAATAAAGCAATTGAATGTTTAGAAATATGTAAATGGAACTGAATGTTTGAGATTAATATATTGTTGTTGTCTGTTTGTAATTGACGAGAATGCATTTAAATGTTTGGAAGTAAGAGACAGCAATTGAATGTTTAGAAATTACGCGAATGCAACTGAATTTGCAGTTACAATAATGCAATGGAATATTTGGAAATCACGAGAACGCAATTAAATGTATGGAATTACGAGACTCCAACTTAATGGTAGGAATTAAGATATTGGAAATCAATGCTTGGAATCTATGAGTTGGACGGTTGGGATCATGATGTTTCAACCGAATGTTTAGAAATTACGTGAATGCAGATACATGTTGGAATAAAGAGACTGAAATTTATTGTTTGCGATTTCGAGATTTTAAATGAATCTTTAGAGATTACGAGAAAACGGTTGCATAGAAATGAAGAGATTGAATTCATTGTTTGGAATAATAAGAATCCAATTGAATGTTTTCAAATTACAAGATTGCAATCGAATGTTTGGAGATTACCAGAATGGAAACTAAGTATTGGAAGTACTAGATTACATTTAATGTTACGAATTTCGAGGTTGCAATTGAATGTTGGCAAATTACGAGCTTGCAAGTGAATGTTTGGATATTGCGAGAATGTATTTAAATGTTAGGAATTTCAAAATTGCAAATTAATGTTTGCATATCAGGAGAATGAAATTAGAGTTTTGGTAATGCGTGATTGTATTTACGACAATGCAGTGCATCTTTGCAATTAAGATATTGCAGTGATTGTTTATAATTACGAGACTGTAATAAAATGATTAGAATGTACGAAAATGCATTTGAATGTCTGAAACTTACGGGAATGCAACTGAATGTTTGGAATTACGAGATTGCCGTTGAATGACTGGAGATTGCTAATTTGGAAAGGAATGTTTGAAATAATGATATTTCAACTGAATGTTTAGAAATTACGAAAACGAACTTGCATGATAGAAAAGAAGAAATTGCAATTTAACGTTTGGAAGTACGAGATTTCTACACAATGTTTAGAAATCACGAGAATACAGTGGCATGTTCGAAATTAAGAGATTGCAATTGAGCGTTTGAAAATTAGGAGCATGCAATTGAATGTTTTGATTTAGGAAATTGGAATTGAATGTCCGGGATTAAGACATTGCTATTGGTTATTTGCAATTGACGTGAATACAATTGAATGTTTCGAAGCAAGAGAATGCAATTGAATGTACGCAAATTAAGAGAATGCAATTGGATGTTCACAGTTAGAAGGAACCAATCGAATGATTCGCTATGGTGATGATGCAATTTGAATATTTGGAATTACGATATTGCAGTTAAATGTTTGGAAATTAAGAGAATGCGGTTGAATGTTTGGAATTACAGACTGATATGGAATATTTGGATTTTTGATAATGCTTCTGAACGTTTGCAATTATGAGACAATGCAGTTTAATGTTTGGAATTACTACAATACAATTGAATATTGCGAATTACGAGATTGCAATTGAATGTTTGCAAATTACGAGCTTGCAAGTGAATGTCTCGAAATTGCGAGAAAGTAGTTGCATGTTAGGAATTTAATGATTGCAAATGAATATTTTGGATTCACGAGATCTAAATTTGAATGCTTGGTATTTACGAGAATATAGTTGGACTTTTGGGATTAACAGATTGCAAATGAATGTTTGGATTACGAGATTGCAACCAAATGTTTAGAAATTAGGCGAGTTCAGACTCATGTGAGAAATGATGAGATTGCGATTGAATGTTTGTAATTACGGGGATGCAATTGAATGTTTTGAAATTACTAGGTTGCAAGCGAATGTTTAGAGATTATGAGAATGAAACTCAATATCAGGAATTACGAGATTGCAAATGTTTAGAATTACAAGAATTCAATTGATCGAATTACCAGAAGCAATTTAATGTTACAAATCAAGAAATTGCAATTGAATGATTCACTATTGCGAGAATGCAATTGAAAATTTGGAATAACAATATTGCACTTGAATATTTGTAAATTAAGAGATGGCAATTGAATGCTTGCAATTGCAATATTGATATGGAATATTTGGAATTCCGATAATTTAGTTGAATATTTGAAATTACCAGAATGCAGTTGAAAAATTCTCAAATCAATAGAATGCAATTGAACGTACCGAAATACGAGATTGCAATTGAATGTTTGGAATTAATAGATTGCATTTGGATCTTTGGAATTACAATTTCAACTGAATGTTTAGAAATTACGTGAATGTTGTTGCATGTTAGAAATGAAGAGACTATAATGGAATATTTGGAAATACGTGATTGCAATATAGTATTTGGAATTAAGAAATTGGAGTTGAATGTTTGGAATCAAGAGGATGCAATTCAGTGTTTGGAAGTATGAGAGTCCAATCGAAAACTTGCAATAACGACATTGCTGTTGGGTATTTCTATTGATAACGATGGAATTGAATGTTTAGAGTTACGATAATACAAAATGATATCTGAAAATTACGAGAATGCTTTTGAATGTAGGGAATTACGAGATTGCAAGTGAATGTAACGAATTAAATAATTGCAATTCAATTTTTGAATGCAGTCGGGTGTTTTCTGATTAAGAAACTGCATTTGAAAGTTTGGAAGTTGCGAGAATGTAGTTGATTTTCTTTAATAACGAAAAAGTAATTGTATTATTCAATATTGCAAGAATGTAATTGAATATTAGGAATTACGAGGTTGCAACTGAATGTTGTGAAATTTTGAGAAATGTTTGGGATAACTGGATTGGGATGCAAACTTTCTGATATTGCGAGAATGGAAGGGAATGTTTAAAATTAAGAGATTTCAATTTAATGTTTAGAAATCACGAGAATGCTGTTGCATGTTATAAATGAAGATATTGCAATTGGATATTTGGAATTAGGAGAATGCAATTCAATGTTTTGGAGTTCCGAGATTGCAACTGAATAAGTGAAATTAAGAGAGTGCAATATAATGTTTAGAATTAACAGAAAGCGATTGAATGTTTCGATTTGCGAGAAGCAAGTGAATGTTTGGAAATTGCGAGATTCTAGTTCAATGTTTGATATTACGTGATTGCAACAATGTTTGATATTTACGAGAATGCAGTGCAGTCTTTGCAATTGAGATATTTGAAATGTATGTTTGGAATTTACGATAATGCAGTTGAATAGGAAGATTAATGAAAATGTAATATAATGTTTGGAAATACGAAATTGACATTGTATGTTTGGAATGACGAGATTGCTGTTAAATGTCTGCAGATTGCTAGAATGGAATTGAACGTTTGGAATAATTGGATTTCAGCTGAATCTTTAGAAATCACGTGAAAGCAGTTGCATGTTAAAAGTGAAAAGAACGCAATTGAACGTTTCGAAATCACCGGAATGCAATCGAGTGGTCGGAATTAAGGGATTATTTTGGATGTCTGTAATTTACAAGAATAAAGTTAAATATTTGAAATTATGAGATCGCAATTCAATATTTGTAAACTATGAGGATGGAATTGAATGGTTGGAGTTATAAGAATACAATTGAATGCTTCGAATTACGAGATTTCAATTAAATGATTCACTATTGCGCTAATGCAATGGAATGTTTGGAATTACGATATTGGAGTTGATTGTTTGGAAATAAAGAGAATGCAATTAAATGTTTGGAATCTTTGGAATCATAAGCATGCACTTGGACGTTTGGAATAACGAGAATTGCAATTGAATGTTTTGAATTAGGAAAATGCAATTAGGAAAATTTACTTGTTCAATGAGATTGAAGTTGAATATTTGGAAATACGAGAATGGAGTTTAATGTTTGGAAGCAAGTGCATGCAACTGAATGTTTGGAAGTTCGCACTTCCTATGGAAAGATTGTATAAACGACACTGCTGTCGAATATTTGTAATCAAGAGTATGCAATTGAATGTTTGGAATTACGAAAATACAATTGAATATCTGGAAATTACATGAATGCAATTGAATGTATGGAATAACGAGACTGCAATTGAATATTTATTATTAAGAGATTGCAAGTGAATATTTGGAATTTACGAGAATGTAATTGAATGTCTCCAATTACGAGATTGGGGTTGTATTGTTTGATAGTACAAGAATGCAATTCAATTTTTGGAATACAGGATTGCAATTCAAACTTTAGATATCAAGAGAACAGCTGAATGTTTGAAATAACGAGATCCACAGAATGTTTAGAAGTTACATGAAGGCTGTTGCATGCAAGAAATCAGTAGACTGCAATTGAATGTCTGGATTTACGAGATGTGAACTGAATGTTTAGAATTTAGGTGAATGTAGTTGCATGTTACAATGAAGATATTGCATTGAATGTTTGGAATTATGAGATTTCATTACGTAAATGTAGATGCTTGTTGGAATGAAAAGATTACAACTTTATGTTTGGAATTACGAGATTTCAACTGAATGCAAGAAATTACGAGAATGCAACTGAATTTTGTTTGGAATTACGAAATTGCAAACTAAAGAATGTTTTGAATTTCGAGAATGAAATTTACGGTTACAAATTTCGAGATTTCAGTTGAATGTTTGCATATTACGTGGTAGAAAGTGAATCTTTAGAAAATGAGCGTAGATGAATGTTAAGAATTAAAGATTGCAAATAAATGTTTGGATATCACGAGAATGCAACTGAATGTTTGGTATTATGATAATACAGTACAATCTCTGAAATTAATATATTGCAATTAAACGTTTGAATTACGAGACTGCAAGTGAATGATTGGAATTAACGAAAATGCATTTGAATGTTTGCACTTACGAAAGTGCAATTGAATGTTCAGAATTACGAGATTGATGCTGAATATCTGGAGACCAGATTAAAGATTGATATGAAATGTTTGGAATGAAGAAATGCTATTGAATATTTAGGAACAATTGAATGTTTGCAATTACTTGAACGCTATTGAATATTACGAGAATTCGATCAATGTTTGGAGTTACGAAAATGCAAGTAAATGTTATGAATTGAAAAATTGCAACTGAATGTTTGAAATCACGAGCTTCCAAGTAATTATTTCGAAATTGCGAGAGTGAAGTTGAATATTACGAATTTAAAGACTGTAAATGGATGTTTTGATATCACGAAAATGCAATTGAATGTCTGGTATTCCGTGATGGCAACTAATTGTTTGGAATCACTAGATTTAAACCTGAATGTTTGGTATTTACCAAAAAATGCAGTGCGATCTTCACAATTGCGAAATTGTAGTTAAATGTTTGGAATTACAAGAAAGTATTTGAATGTCTTGACTTAGGAGAATGCAATCGATTCTTTGGAATTACGAGATTACAACTTTTTGGAAATTGCGAGAATGTAGTTGAATGTTAGGAATACTGGAAATTATCGATATCACGAGAATGCACTTGAATGTTTGAAATTACGTTATTGCCGTTGAAAACGTTCGGTGTTTACGAGAATGCAGTGCAATTGTTGCAATTAAGATATTGTAATTCAATGTTTGGAATTACGATATTGCCGTTGAATGGCTGGAATTTACAAGAATGCATTGAATGTGTGAGCTTACGAGAATGGAACTGAATGTCTGGAATTACGAGATTACTATTGAATGTTTGGAGATTGCTAGAATGAAAATGAATGTTTGGAATAATGCGACTGCAGTTGAATATTTGCAATTTACGAGAATAGAGTTCAATGTCTAGACTTATAAGAATGGAATGGAATGTTTGGAGTTAGGAGACTGCTGTTGAATGTTTGGAGGCTGCTAGAATTGAATTAACTGTTTGGAATATTTCAGCTGCAACAGTTTTTTTCAGCTCCAGACGTCAACCAGTCATTTAAAATGCTTGTTGATGACAGTGATATAGAGGTTGGTAGGTATTAATTCAAGAAAACAAAATGGTGTTGATTATCTGGTGTTCTCTCTAAAACATTAACAGGCAGCAAAGAAATTGTTCTACTATCTACGACTGTCTGGCTTTAACTCTGGCTTTACAACACTCTGACATGTATATTAGTTATGCTCTTTCTCCGATTATAGTATTCAGTTATCAGAACCGCCCAAAATTCGTCAACATAATGAAAAACAAAAAACATATATTATTGAGGTGGAGTTTGATGTTGCAAGAATGCAGTGTTATTAGATATACCAAGGGAAGTGATAACTTGATTGCAGATGTACTTTAACGAGAATAAGAGTTCAGTATTGCTTCAAGCTGCATATCGCTGTCTTGTTCATAAGAGATCTCATGTAAATTTATTTTGGTATGTGCAACTGATGTGGAAAAAGAAAGCTTTATTACATAAATTTTTTCTTTGCGAGGAGCTGTGTTATGAATATTTATATAATTTTATTCATGACTGTATATTGTAGTGATTATCTATGGCCAAGTTTCGTGCATGTGCATTTGATCTATTTTAAGATATTAATAGTGCAAGTGGAATTATGAGACTGCCATTGAATGTTTTGAAACTCAGACTGCAGTTGAATGTTTGGAAATTATGAGAATGCAGTGGAACTGTGAGATTTTAAGTGAATGCTTGGAGCTAAATTTTGCAATCTAATGTTTGCAGATTACAAGATCGCAAATTGAATGTTTCAAAATTACAAGAATGCAATTGAATGTTTGGCTCTGCCAGACTACAATTAAAATTTTGGAAATATTCGCAATGCAATTCATTGTTTGGAAATATGATACTGAAATAGAATGTTTGGGAATATTAGTTTTAATTGAATGTCTGGAAATTACAAGAATGCATTTGAATGTATGGAATTAAGAGATTACAACTTAATGTTTTGCAAATTACAAGAAACAATATTTGGAATTATGAGCATCCAATAGAATGTTTGGAAAGTAAGAGATTTAAGTTGAATCGGTCTACTTATTAGAATGCAACTGAAAGTTTGGAATTAAGAGAATGTAACTGAATCTTTCCAATAGGGATTGCAACCCAACGTTTGGAACTATGAGCTTAAGTTGCATTTGGAAATTGTGAGAATGCAGTTGAATGTTTGGAATTACGAAACTGCAGATGAATGTTTGGAACTTACAACAATGCAACTGAATATTTGGTACTAAGTGATTGCAACTGTATGAGTGGAAATTTCAAGAACAATTGATCATTTGGAAATTATGAGAATGCATACGAATGTTTGGAATTAAGAAACTGGAATTGTATGTTTGGAAATTACGAGACCAGTTGAATATTTGGTAATTATGCAATTGCTGTTGAATATTTGGAAATGGAGATGTGCAGCTGAATGTTTCCAATTACAAAATTGCAGTTGAATGTTGGGAATTAAGAGATTCCAATAAAATGTTTGCCAATTACAAGGATGTAATTGAATGTTTGGAATTTGGAGAATGTAGTTTACTGTTTGGAATTAAAAGATTGCTATTAAAAGTCTGGAATTAAGTTTTATGTATATCTGTAAGTTTTGTAATTTTTATTCATTGCTGTAAATTGTAGTGATTATCTAAAGCTAAATTTCTTGTAGATGAATTGGTTCCATTTTAAGGTTTTAAGATTACATGAAATCAATAAATAGATGGTTTTGTACATGTTTTTAGCTACTAATAATATTAGTAGTAAACATTGTGAAAAGTGGGGCTGTTTCCAACTGGACTGATCAGTCTGGTGGGTTTTTAGAAGAATTAAGTTATTTTACAATTCTTTTACAATGTTGGATATTTGCAATTTGTCGAGTAGGTAAAAACTGAGTGTTACCACTTGTGCCTGTGTATAAATGGCTAAGGCAGGACCATTTTCTTCTTACTTCCTGTGTTCTTGCTGTATTTAGATATTATTCTGGGACTATTGTGAACTATTTAAAGGAGTTCTCGACTATGCCATTTTTATGTATCTAGACTGTTGGCACCACTCTCATGACCTATGTGGTTAGAGTGTCTGCCTTGGATGCGGGAGGTCACAGGTTTGAACCCTGGCTGTCATATCAAAGACTTATAAAAATGGTACTAGCAGCTGCCTCACTTGGTGCTCAGCATTAAGAGGTTAGTGTTGGGACTGGTCAGCCTGGTGTCAGGATAATGTGACCAGGTCGGACATGATACATGTTTGCTGCAATGCCCTAGTGCTAGACATCACTATAAACAACCAGACTGCAGATATCAGAGCAATATGACTGGAAAATTGTTATAGCTACAATGAAAATCCAAATCACACACAGAAAGGACAAACCAGTGTTCGAGGATCTAAATCTAATTCACAACATTTCATTTGTTTGGACTTGAATAGAACCTTTTAGGATTATTTTGGATTCACTTCATAAATCTTTAAGTTCCTCTCATATTTTCATTTATAACTGATAATTAAATTACTTCTTAAGTTTTCCAAACCCTTACGGTTTTGGTTCCTTCTGTTACTTAGTTTATGACCAAGGAGTTGTAACAGAAACCGGGAGCTCATCTGGGATGCAAATTGTATTTAAATTGTTTAGAAATTTAAATTTGTTTCAGTTAGGAAATTTCTTTGTACCAGTTCATCTCATTTTTGATAGTAAAACCTACAAACTTTGTGGACGCTGTCCTGCAGTGGTATTCCCAATGTGAGCCTAGTGAGATTGCCTCATCTTCTGATATGGAACCTCATATTTATGCATATTGTAAGCTGGTCCAGTGGACAAAGTCTCTGTCTCCATCTGGACAAAATAATTATCTGTGAATAAATAAGAAACCTAGGAGTACCAGGTACACTGCCACACTAAGCAAACCCATCAGATGAAGGAATTTTCAGGTGGGTAGATTGTCCTGTATATACAAGGAAGCCACAATTATACTGACTTTCAATGCTCATTCTTGAGGGAGATATAAATAGAATACAAGAGTACTGACCTCTGTATCTAGATGAACACAATGTTGAGATGGTACAAAGTCAAAGAGTTATTTTTTGACAAGGAACCCAAGGTTGAGGAGAGTAACAAGGGATATCATATCTTGCTCCAAAATATAACTCACCTGATGTTTCTGTAGAATTACTCCAGGTAGTTGATGTTGCCACCATGAAGGTGGTCAGGGCATAAGCCATTTCCTGGTCCATTCACAAAGTTAAACTACATAGACTGATGCCAACTTTAGACCTGGCTGTTGATGTAGAGTGAGGAGGATGAGGAGTTCTAGTGGCAGTAGGCAAAATATGTCTTCAGTCTAAGTCCAGAAGGCACATCAAGTAATATCAATTAATGAAAAGCAGACTTGAGTTTTGTTGTCTTTGGATAAAGGTGTTGAAGCCAATGTCTCTTGTTCTATCTGTGAAGTTGCTGGAAAAATATAACAAGAATGGTTGCTCACTAACTCAAGAGAATATCTTGAATTAGATATGGTGACTTATAAGCTGTACCTATTGACAGCATGAGAACAAAGTGAAGCAGCGTCTCTTAGATACTAAGGCACTAAGCTGGGCATCATGCGCAGGGAATGCCTGGTGTCACTATGCAGTTTGGACTGATCCATGAGAGTGCCTGTATAACCTGGCTTCAGGAAACTGGACAAAGCTCGTTCTTCTGGAGGCTGGTACAATATGATCCATTGTGGTCTTGACATGATCATAGGTATATGGCAGAGTCCGGGCATGATGGAACAGGGCCATCTTTGCTGGCATTATGTTGTCCAGGTCTTGAGATTAGAGTATGGGATATTGATCCATGGTGTCCTTAATTCTCATATAAGAGATGTCAAATGAGACTTTTTGTTTGCAATCTTGCTGCCGAGGAAGTGGAATGGCCATTGAACCCAAGCATGCAAACTGATGTTGTTCTTGTCCTTCAAGTTGTATTAGTGCACCTTCCTCTTCAGTACCCCAGTACTGCCACCCATTGACTCATGCCCATAATATCAAGTCTTACACATTTTCGTAGATTGACAACTGAAGCTACACATGTAGAGTGGTTGTCAGGCTGTTCTTACCTGTTAAAGGGTGAACATGACTGCCCAAAAAAGTAGAGTATTGGGGTATGGCTATTAGTACTTATTAAGTGGATGATAAAATATCGATTCTAATAAAAGTTACCTTTATGAAAGGCAACTGACCATTTATGCAAGGAAAATCACCGAAGCATCACTTTTAGTGACAATGAAGTTGATGCTATGACTACACAAGCATAGGAAACTTACTGTACATATCCAACCATGGCAGAAACTATACGGTAATATAATTGAATTTTCTATAGTACACACCGTACATGCACATAAAAATGTACTGAAGCATCAAAATTGATACTTACAAAATGGATGCTAGAAAATCAACTGCGTGTTACCTGCAGGAAGGGCCAAATGGTGGTGTAAAATCAGTAGTCATGTATATAACTAAAAAGTTGATACTAAGATTAGAACACTTACCTGTATCTGACCATAATGGAAATTATACAGCATTATACAAGTTTTCTATATTACATATCGGACTTGCAAACTATTTTTAAAAAGCTATAAAAATGCAAGGGGATGTAATCGTGACCTGTGCAGGTATGTACCAAAAGCACCGAATTAGTGTGACACTGAAAAGCCAGAAACTTTGTTGCTGAAGAAAGAAAGAACAGAAAAGTAAGAAGTTCATAGATGGAGTATACTTTCCTTTGCAGAGAACACACCACCAACTTTTTTGCTTTAAGGTATAAAACTTCCAAAATGCTTGGCTGTGGCTTCTGAGGCCTCTCCGCCTTTAGAGCATGCTATTCATTACCAGCAGAAGCAATAACTGAAGCATTCACAGGATTTTGCACCTATCCCTGTATCAAGGGGAGACCACTCTAATTGCCATCTGGATGGGCAGATAACTTCTAATTTTTCAGCTAAAGATTTTAGCCTACAATGGCTGGATTTGCAAGGTATTAATGGTTCTCCTAAGGTAGTACGATTGCATAACATATTTGAAGAAGAAACCCGTTTCATGAATATTTATATATACAACTGGCACATAACCAGCATATATTAACAGAACTGTCATATATTCATTAATAAATGACCAGAATATAGGTCAGAATTCTGATTACTGGGGTTTTAGATCATCAGGGCTCCAGACGGCCCAGTGGTCCAACTCACCTGCCCTTACTGATCACTGCCATCTCACCTCTATCTGCATGGGTTCAAGTCTCAGGGTCAGCCAATGTGGGTAAGTGAGAAAGCTGCCAGTTACTTCCTGTGGGCCAGTGGTTCTTACTGGGGGTTTTCCTGGGTTCGTCCTCCACTAGTTATACCAGCCACCATATACAGCCTATCTGGCATTGAGAAATGATGTTAAACCCCAAAATAACAACAACTAATGATCACTGATCAATTTTAGCAGTGTTTTGGATTTACATAAAATCACAATTTTCTAAAAATTATTTATTCTGCTTTTGATTCTGGCAAGCTGGTTTATCGGCAGATCTTCTGGATTATAATTAGTAGATGCATCTTTTGTTTCTGACATACATCCAATCCAGCTGATGGTTTAAACCCTGAAACTGCCTGGAATAAAGAGGGAATTTGTCTGAAGGCTATTGCCAGTATCCCTATGTTCTACAATATTAATCCTTTTATTAGTTTTTATGACATAATATTAATGTGATTATCCTAACTGAGTAATATTTAAGCTTGTTCACATCAAAGCAAACTACCATTGCATTATTACTGAAATTATTTTTCTGATACTTTGTTTATTTTTGAGACATTTATTAAACTGAGTGCAGCAATGCCTATGACATGAAACCAAGTTAAAAAAAAATCAATGCCCATGCGGTGATGCCACGATGTAAACAAGGTCACTATAAATTTCAGCAATGACCCACTCTAATTTCATTGCTTTAATATTATCAATCTATCAAACAATCTCCATTTTCTCCAAGTTTATTCACAAAATAAGAGAACATGAATGAAATCGAACAAATTCCAGAAAGTCATGATGCATATGAAGCTAATAGAGATAAAGAAGGAAACTCCTGGTTTTCAGGCCAAGAAGTACACTTGTAATATATGGACGAGAAACAGAAATGAACAGGTTAACTGAAAATGGCGAAGTTGTGTTTTGTCAAGTCTACTTTCAATGTCAGTTGTTTAAAGGTTTTTAGTAACTAAGATTCATGGTCAAGTTCTATGAGTATTCAAGTCCAAACTTATACCAGTGAAAGTCCTTCGGAATTAGTCCTGTTATTATACATGATGCGACCACATGCTTAAGGAGGTTGGTATATATTGCTGACATTTTTGACAGTGGGTAACATCATTTCCTGGATTTAACATACCCACAGCTATGCTATAAACCTGGTTAATTTGTGTTCATAATTATTCTTCACAGTGCAATACAGAGTGGAAAGGCAAATTTGTGCTTTTAAGTTTCAAACTCTGGAGAAATCATTATGTCTTTTGATTCTGTCATGACAAGCAGTCTCTTCCTTTTCAAGTATACTGATGTTTCCACTGAAATTTGTTAAGGAAAATAGATCAATTCATAACATTCAAGAGGACATCTGTCAGCTCATACTTTTGAAGTAAATTCCAAATATATGCAATAAAACCCGATTGTACAGATAGGAAACTATCAAAATACATGTTTAGACATAGGAGGAATATTTGTTCAGAGATGATATTATTGGACAGGGTGCAGAGTTTAACTAGGAAGAGAAGATTGTGCAGATTTTCAGTAGTGATTCTTATCAGTCCCAGCAATGACTTGTACATATCTGACCATGTTTGTTCAGGGAATCCCTGAATTCTTCTTGCTGTACATTGCAGCTTGTTCAGCTCACCTTCTGAAGCTCATTCCAATGTTCAGTCTTACAGTAAGGTTGGGATCAAGATTTTCTTAGATAATTCTGCTGTGTTTGGGTTTAGGTTTGAAGTGGTCATCGAAACATTTGCAAAAGCAATGAAGGATTGCCTTGTTTTTCTGCAAGCTTTGTGGGTGGTTGATGGAACAACATGACCTATCCTATAGTATTCCTAGGTGAGTAACAGAGTCAGTTTCATTAATTATTTCTTCACTGTGTGTTAGGTACAACTTATAATTTGAATTTCATTTCTTGATAAAAATTATAAAAGAATTTTGTTTGTACTTCATTTTTTAGACTTTTGAGAACAATCTTAAGCAAGTTAGCTCTGTGTGTGTATATATATATATATATATATATATATATATATAGGTATAAATGAAAGAAAACAAAATTAAATACATTTATTGAATTTTTTCAAACAAACTGTATTAATCTGCAACATTTCCATCTGATAATTCATAATGAACAACCACATCATCTTTTTTTAAATAAAAATAACATTACAAGATCAGTGGCATAAAAAATGTTTGAGGTGTCTCAAGACCTACAGTAAAGGAAAAAATAGGTGTAATTTCACGTCATTAAAAAATTATTCTTGAAAATAATTAATGATGTCCCAAGACTTGCCGTCGTTAGGGTAATGCTATTCCTGCTCTTTATCCTTCAGTACAATTCATTAATACAGTAAAAAATGTCGACTTTTGCCTCACTTTTTTCTTCGAAGGAAGGTGGAGAGTGAGAAAAAGTAAATTTTTAAGTAAATTATGTTTCTCTGAAAATACTTACCCAATCACATTATACTAGGAATATCAGAAATGCTACCTTACAAATCCAGCCCTACTAAAAGAAAAAAAAAATGTCTGTCCCTGTCTACATCAATAGACAAAGGGAAATAACTCTTGCCCATTACCTACCCTTAGCACTGCCAGTTGTTGCTTGTCTTTAGCTGAGGTAGATACTAATGAGGATGCTCGCATGGCGGGTTGATTGGGATGGTTTTTAAGTAGTTATGATTAGGTAAGTAAGATGATTATTGAAATCTTACCTACAAATATTAGCAGTGAATCCAGAGAAGCTAGCAGGCTTGTCTTGATTGCTCCAGTTGGGTCTGGTGGCCATCTTTGCTACTGCCACTGGACCTCCCAGATTCGAGGTTGTCTCTGTGATGCCAAGGAGGCTTAGAGAGGTTGACTCTAAATGCCAGCCAACAGATTCTATTATATCTCGGGTTGGAATGTTTCATTCAAATGTGAGACTCACAGAGATTACTCAAAACTTCTGAGCAGTAATCTATCTGATCTGGTGAGATGTCAGAGTACACCAAGTGTACAACCCACTTCAACCATGAAGCATGAAATCCTGTGTTCCGGCTCACACCAGAAGGAAGAGGCATTTGCATGTGCCCCACCTTGTCTCTGTGTGCTTAAAGTTAGTGCCTGAGATCATGAACAAGATCTTGCATGTCTGCTGTTCTTGACCTGACTATGGATCACAGCAAGCAAAGACTCCTTGATTACCAACAGATGTTAACATATTTTGGGCTATGAAGCCCGATTGTGTCAAGAGAACCACGGAACACTATGATCTGAACTGATGGGAGGTTGGGTTGACGTAAGGGCATGCTCTGCATGCAGAATCCGAAGCCATCAGGAAACATGACCTTATGACAGTGACTTAGGAAAGTGTAGGCTACAGGTTTGAATGTATTCCAATCAAGCCTTGTTGAAATCCAGGACTGGTTCCATCTGGAGACGAAATAAGGGCTATTGGTTGATTGAGACCAATATTGTTTCAAGGTTATGACAGGTCTACATCCTGCCCCAAAACATGTTGTCCATGATGCCAGAACATGACCAATATCATAGGGTGGTAGCCTTTGGTACAGATTGGGAGCCAACTATTTCTCCTCAAAGAGCTAGAGAAAAAGTCAGTCAGTTGAGGGGTTGAGGCATGAAGATGCTGTTTATAATGGCACCAGTCCCTGAAAACACACCACTTTTCCCCATAAGCCTTCAGAGTGGATGGTCTTCTTGCTCTAGAGCTTCTCTCCACAGTAAAAGGTTTGAACTGTTTGACTCGCAATGCTGTCCTGGTAAGAGCCAAACATGTAGAAGAAGAGGACGGACCAGGCAGGGAACGGCCACCTGTGACAGTGGATGCTGGAGAAGATGCGGGTTGGCCAGAATCTTCCTGGGCATATCTATCACCAGAACAAGTAGATTGGTTACCCAGGACTTGTCCCATCTGAGAGAGGCTATCAGGATCATCTTGCCATTCTGACTCCGTTTTTCAGACTCAGCACTGTGGGAGGGGAGGCAAATGCCCACAACCCCTCCCAAATGATTGACAGTGCATCCACGCCAAAGGTTTTGGATCTGGAACTCAACAAAGGTGGGTAGCTTGTCGTTCCACCTCATCACGAAGTGGGCAAATCCAAGAGAAAATTGATTAATGGAGAGACCATTCCGTGTGAAGGACTTGACCAATTCTGGACTGAGTCTGAGCCAAGACACTGAGTTTGCATGGAATGTGTCTGATTTGTATGTTGATATGAAGACTGTTAAACCAACGTAGAAACTGCCAAATCAGAACAAACAGTTCGGGTGATTTGGTGCCTCCCTGTTTGAGGAGATAGGTCACCACCACAGCATTGTCGGACATAACTTTGTTAGCCTCCGAGTTGATCTTTACACGAGTGAAAGGCGTTGATGACAGCATTTATTTCTAGGATGTTGATGTGTAGAGGCCGTTACCCTGGCTCCCATGTGTCACTTACAGTTGTGAAGGAAGGCAATAGTTGGTCGTCCCCACTGTGCCTACAGTTATTTCTGCTTGGGGCTTCTCCAAGAGGATTCCCAGAGTCAGGCGACCTGGGCTTCCCGACTCATGTAAGAATGGTCGAATCATGGGCTTGATCATGACTGTGTGATCAATCTGACTTGAAAAGGGACACCTCTGCTGGCAAGGTCCGCATAAAAAAAGACAGTTAAGTGAGATCAAGTCCATTGCCACACTGAATAAACCAAGGAATGGCAAGAACTCACTGAAATCCAAGTCTTGTTGGAAACAGACTTGATGATTCTGCTAACACAAACACAAGGAAACTGGTTAAGCACTCCATACCCAGATGGAAAAAGTTCTAGGATGGATCGAGGTCTGATTTTCTCAGTTCAATAAAAAAGCCTAGATGATCTAGAAGAGAAAAAAGATCATTCCTGCCTTTGAGTAGGACAGAATTTACAATGCGTTTCTGTAGGATGTCCAGGTACACTGCTATTATTGTAGATGACATCAACCAGAGCAGGCAGCAGACACAATCCATAATCTGAGTAAAAGCCTAGGGGCTGATGTTGAGGCCAAATGGAAGCATGGTGAACTGATAAACTGTGTCGTGGTAAGCAAAAAAACCCCCCAAAAATGTTCATGACATGGGATGGCTAGGGATGTGAAAAATATGCATCAGTCAGATCGAGACTGACAGTATACTCATCCCATCAAATGGAGAGGCGGACTGAACTCACAGTATTCATCTGAAATTGGTTGAGGCGACACCAACTGATGGTGGGTCTCAGCTCGCTCTTTGCTTTCCAAAAAAGAAACAGCCTTGAATAAAGCCCTAGGTATCGTGGCCTTGCACAAGCTCCACCACTGTTTTCTAAAATTTTAAATGAGAAACCATATCGCCTGTTGTAGAAATGCATCCTTCTCCCAATCTGATGGTGTATTCTTGAAAAGGGGAGAGGAGGAGGTGATTGTGGAAGAATAAAACCCGAAGCCCCTCCAAATAGAAAGAGGGAGATCCAGTGAGCTTAAAAATCAGTTTCTTACTGCCTCAGTATAATTGCTTCCTAGGGATCGATGTTGGTGCACGTGACTGAGAAGATCCCCTGTCCTGAGGCCACTTAACATCCCTTCACAATGACGAGGACAGAGTGGTTTCAGCTGCCCGTATGGGTTGAACGGCAAGGTGGAGGGGTAGTTCCTGAGCTGCCTGCCTCCAAACTTCCTCTATTCTTCCTCCAAAGCAACGGTGACCTAAACAGGGTCGTCCGGTAAGGCAGGGTATAACAAGGTTGTAAAGACATGGATTGCAGACATGCGACACATCGTGTCAAGAGTAGATTGGCCAAATCCGTCAAAGTATTGAGCATGGTTTGGTCAGCGGGCACTGTAAAAAGAAAAAAGAGCAATCCTGGCCATCGCTGCCCAAGAGTAGTTATATCTGGGTGTCTGCAATGTCATCCCGAACCAACTCTGATGGGCATGGAGCAGATTTTTTGTCCACCCTATAAAACAGAAGAACAGCTACTACATTCCCGTCAAGTGCTGGGAGATCGGCTCTGCATGTGTCTGTTGCAAGTCCATCTCTTCCTCCTCATCGAAATCTACCAATTCTTTACAGCAGTGGTAAGGGTGGAGAGCATTCTGACATTGGCAACACCCTAAAAATGTCTTTGATGACAGCTTGAAAGCTAACTTCATTCTGTTCCATGGTCAGATCTGAGTAAGATGTGAAAGATGGTGGAAATGAAGGAGTTCTGTCATACTCACTGTTTGAAAAGACCCAACTGGGTCTACTTGCAGTTCTAGAGAAAACATACCAGGTGGTATGAAGACTCAATTCCATCCCTATGAAAACATCATTAGCTCTCCCTTGTGGACATGCAGTGAACATATGGAAGTCTGGCACTGCCAGCTGGTTTGCCTGGTGAATGGTCTACCTGGAAGCTGGCAGTATAGATGGACTGGCTCGCACCGGTATTGGCCACTCCAAAGGACTGGCTGGATGGACAGATTTCTCACTGAGATCTCCATCATATTGGGCATGTGGCTGACGGTACGGTTGCACAGATGGATCTGTCACTAAGATCCCTGTAAATCATGGTAGGCTAGACCAATGAAATGAAAAGGTCCCCAAGTTGAGATGGCTGGTGACAGTGTGGTATATGTATTAGACCCAATGGATCCAGTGTGAATAGCGTGTGGTCAGCCTGGATGCTGGTGGTATATAAGACAGTCCAGCAATCAACGGTACTGGCCACAAAAACGGCCTGGCTGAATGGACAGATTTCTCATTGAAATCTCCAGTATAGTAATGATAAGATGCCAATGGTGTGGCTAGATGGACAGATCTATCACTAAGATCCCTGGATGAATTATTTGGCTGGACCATTTCAATGAAAGGTCCCCATGTTGGGATGGCTGGACTGCCAGTGTCAGCTGGATGGTTGGTGATGTCAGGACAGCTGAATGGTATGGCAGTATTAAGAGTTGGATCCAAAGGATCCAGCATTAACTCCATGTGCCCTGACTTACAGGCCCGAAGGACATACTTAGAAATACAAGGGGGACTTACACCTTGTGGGCTGCCTAAAATTGGGGAATACTCCCCAATAAATCGGTATTGCCAACAACAAACCACTGAATGCCTTCCTTGATTTATTCAGTCTTTCCTTCCCTTCAATGCCAAAAGGACTATTATTTGAATGTGCATTTCATGCATAAACATTTCTCCTGAAATGACGCAAGAAGAGAAAACAAAGCATAGATTAGCAAATTAATCTATGACTAACTAGCTACTAGCATAAATTGACAAATCAGTATATGACTAATTAGCTAAAATGGAATCTAAGACTTCCACTGACTACATATTATAGATGCTGCATATCATAAACAGTGTATATATAGTATAAAAATCAAGAGTGAAGGTAGACTTTCATGTTCTGAAGTTGCATGTAAATAATTTAAAATGACAATCTGCTGAAATAACACAAAAACACAAGTTAAAACAGAAACTAGTAATGTACAGAAATTACTAAGTCGCTAAAACACTGTTGTAACTAACAGAGCAGTGAGGTAGCACAAAAATATTCCTAACGTAATGTGATTGGGGAACGTATTCGAAGGAGAAAGTTTGATTTCCTGTTGTCCTAACTCTGAGATCATAAATGGCAAATATTCTACACCGCTATCAATGAAATTCTAGCCAAAAATTCATACTTGATCATTGTAAATTGAGAAGAATATTGAATTTTTGGCCCCGCTGGAAATGAATTATGACACAATTACCATATCCAGCTCCATTAATAATACAAAGACTCACTTTATCCAATATTTAATAAAAAAAAAAAATGGAAGAAATAATATAAACAGATTTCTGACTGTAACCTATCTTCCAGGCTGCTGTAACTACGTCATAAGCTAACCGTGGTGAAGCAAAATAAGCTTTTCTAGTATCCTTATCAAGCTTTAGTACAGTATAGGAAAAATAATCTTTGTTCTCTTTTTGAAAATAACATGTATGCATAAAAAGAAAAAAAAATCAATATCCATACTACAAGAAACATTAAGTAATTCGAAAAATTTCAATTATTTCTTAAAACATAAACACTACTGAAAATATAGATATATATATATACACACACACACACATCACTCCCCTGATAACTCGTGCCATAACTCACAAACCCGCTTATAATGCAGGGTCAGGCACGGATCCCATTTTGCAAGCTAGAAATTTTTTAAAAAAATGACCGACCCCTATTTGTTGAACTTTAGGAAAATTGTGATCACAATTGGTAACTGAAACTCTGAAATATCACTTGTTTTATCGTCAAAAATGGCAGATAGGGGCTGGAAATTTGAATCAACATTATGAAATTGTCAACATTTAATAAGAAGTCATATTTTTGTTTTACATTTTCTTTCCAAACAACATTTATAATATACCATAAATAATACCTTAAATAATGATATTCAACAAAAATTTTGATCAATGAAAATGTCACTTACTCCTACTGAATGCGGTACTTTTATAAATAAAAACCAGTTAAATAAGTTGTTTTTTTTAATCAAGTGAAATTTGTATTTTAGTTCTACAGTTCAGTTAGGTTTAAGTGTAATGGTCATAAATGCAATATACCCTCTTGTATTTAAACATAAAATGTGTCAATCAACAGCCATGTCGGCGAGTGTTTTTCTGATAACCTAAATAAGTGCTGACCGTGTTTTGACTGCTGACTTGCGGAAGTATTTGTTGTATTGCTGCACTGAATTAAAAGCTGGCCTCCTTTCTATTATCATGTTAATTGCCTGTTTTGTATCAAATAAAGGATGTGGAATAAAAGAAATGTGTGTGTGTGTGTGTGTGTGTGTGTGTGATTTAGATTTTTAACGTAGCTTTAACAATTTTTCAGTCATATCACTACGATATGTTAAAGGGCATGCAAGTCCTACATGCGTAAGAACTAGCGGCTCTGGTCATATGTTGGGTGAACTCATTTTAATTGATCAATTGAACACTGTTATAAATATTATTGTGTACTTAATATAATTAGACTGCCTTAAATTAAGCTACTCAATCATAAATGTGCTCAAATATAGCAAGACAACCAAGTGAAACGAATACTTTGTGAAATAAAGAACTTTGTTTCAAAAATATGGATCATTGTGGAGAAGTGGGTTTCAGAAAAATCCTCACTTGGTACTAAGAGATATCCTCAAGGATTAGAAGAATTTTCACTGTTACTTGCAATGAAATCATGTCATCAATATTTTACTAACTGAAAAGTACAAATATTTAGTTTGACATAGATGATTGTTAAACGAAATAAATGTCGCTAGTTGAAAAAACCCATCTTGTTTTGTGGTTTAACAATGGTTATTCTGCTTCCCTGCTTTGTTGACTCCCTGCTTCAAACTCTGCTCTAACAAAATAAGCAGGGAACCAAACTAATCAACAACAACAACAAAACATTGGTGACATAATACACAAATGTTTTCATGTACAAGTGAAGGTTGTTAAAACCAGTTGGAATAATGTTAACAATCTTTCAGATGTTCCACATCTTCAAAATAAATGTAATTTACACAGAGTAACAGAAAACTCTGTTAGAAAAAGTACTTTATTGACAATTATTCTCAAAGCAATTATAAACTGAGTATATAGCCATTAAACAGCCCTGTTGCTCACCCCCCCTCAGGCAGTTTTGTCAGTGGAGATTGCACAACTTCTCATTTTTCGGAGATCCCTCAGTAACTCATGCCCTTGCTCATAGTGTGGTCTCTGTTTTTGGACACCATTGTGCATGAGTTGTTGAGGGTGAGGTGTGTGTGTGTGTGTGTGTGTGTGTATATATATATTGCAGCAGTCCCATTTTAACTGAGGTTGTTCATCATTTGTTCTGCCAGCTTCAGCTCTGAAAATAATACAAAATTGTAATTAAATTCACATGCTGATGAAAGCACAAAAGCAACATATGAAAAATATATTGAATTTACTTGATATCAATGAATTCACTAGATTACTCTGTGATATGTGATACACAATTACCATGTATTCATTGGATTACTGTATGCCATATGATACAGGAGTCAAATATATTGATCCCATTATTCTATGCCATGTGATATATGATTCCAAAGCATTCACTGGATTACTGAATGCCATATGACACAATTTCAATGTATTCACTTGATTATGTTAAGCCATGTGATACATGAGTCCATTGTATTCATTGGATTACTATATACCATGTGATACAGAAGACAAATATAACCATACAATTATTCTTTGCCATGTGACACACAATTTCAAAGTATTCACTGGATTACTGTAAGCCATGTGATATCTGATTCTAATTTATTCACTGGGCTGGGTTACTGTATGCAATGTCATCAGTGTATCTCCTAGGAGTGAAAGAGTGAGAGTCAAAAATCCCCTTAATGTCAGAATTGGGGGTCAGACTGAGTAAAAAATAAACTTTGGCATCAAAACTGAGGGTCAATTTATAATTTTGAGAGTCCCTGAAGCACAAATGAGGGTGAAGGGAAATACCGAATGTGATACATGATTTCAATGTATTCACTGGATTACTGTGTGCTGTGAGATACACTAGTGAAATGTATTCATTGGGTTATTCTAAGCCACATGATACATGGTTCCAATGAATACACTGATTACTGCATGCCATGTGATAAACAATACTGATGTACTCAAATGATTACTATATGCCATGTGATACAAAATTCAAAATTACCGGATTACTGTATATCATGTGAGACATGACTGACATACTGGGTTGCTGTATGATATGTGATAAATTATTACAATGTATTTACTGAATTTCTTTATGCCATGTGATACATAATTCCAATGCATTCACTGGATTACTGTATGGCATGAGATATATGACTGCAGTACTCATTGGGTTACTGTATGCAGGGCACAAAACCAAATTCCATGATTTTTCCAAAACTTTTCCAAGACCATTTCACAAAGCTCAAGGACCACAATATCTATGAAGTGAAACTATATCTAAAATATTTCTAGTTCCTTAAAATAGTTCATAATGTTCAATTCATTGGTGCCGTGAAGTCTGTAAATGTCCCTCTATTTGGGTCTCCGCACTGTCAAGGCAGGAAATAAATTTAAGAATCCGTAGTACCAGTCCTAAAGAGGTTTAAATTTCATGCCAGTGGCCTTGGCATGTTGCTGCTGTCTTTAATGAAATGAATGTCTAATCACATTCACATTAATGTGAATAGACATGTACATTTGGTTAAAGAAACTTAACTGGCTGTTCAACCAAATTTGACAATATTTCATTACCATTGCTCTTCAACCAAATGAAACATGTCCACAATAGCAACACTATATCAGAAAAAACAGTTAATTTCCACATTTGTAGGAAATAAAGCATACATGATTCATGAATTTGTATCCAATCTTTATTTTTGTGTAATTATGTTCACACAAATTCAAAACTTTTTTCAAAAACTTATCAATTTATCACAATTATTAAAATTGCACCTCTCAGATGAAAAGTTACATTATGACATCTCAAAAGTTTTAATGAGATACAAAATAAATAAAAGTGTGAAATGATGCACTGAAAAGCTGACTTCTGTATACCTCTTCCCCACACATTATTTCCTGGAGGTATAACTAACTTTATATGAATCTATGACACATACCATTAAGTAGTACCCTGAACTTGTCAGCCAATATGGTAAATGATACAGGTTTAGTTGAAAGCAAATCTGGATTGTTTATCTTGATCTTCAGCTGTACACAGGGCTCATTGATGTCCTGTTGTATATGAAACACAAGGCACATGTATCAATACAGACATAGCATGAAAAAAAGTGTGTAATGGACTTTGATACTACTTATGAGTGTCATTAGAAGCATTGGGGCCAGTGTGATAAATGACATATTTGTTGAAACTTAATACAGATAGCAATATACCTGGTTCTTGCTGGTCCTACTATCACGAAACAGAAATAATGAAGTCTGAAATCAAATATCAAACTTTGTGTCTCATAATATTTACATATAATAAACAATAAGATCAGGTCTTTTCTGTGTATTTCAACAATGAGAATCGGACAGCTATCTATAGAGCAGTTTTAAAGAACAGAAATACCAATTTTCACACATTTCCAGGGGTCAGGGATTCATCTTCGGGGACCAGAGGGTCATCTTATGGGGTCAAACAGAAATACTAAAGATAATGCCAAAAGATTATTGTTCTAACCACTCAGAACAAAGTTACCAAAGTTCACAAATTTGAAAATTTAAGCCAAAGCTCAAGTTTGTCCTGTTAGTTTCATTAATACTGCATCTGGTAAGTTTGACAAAGGTTTACCTGGCAAGACTTTACATGATTGTTCCATGTCAAATATGAATACAAAAATATGTTTCTGCTTTATATAAAACCAGAGAGGGTAATTTTTTAGATGTTACTTGAATGAATTCATTCATTTATAATCCAGAAAAGTTTAATTAATTTAACATTTATGGTATTTAAGTTCACAGCAGGTTTTGCATCAAAAAATTGACAAAAATCTTTTCTTTACCTTATTAGACACGATTTTAGTAAGCTGAATCATTTTACAAATGCTCAAAGACCACATGTAATTTTGACACAAAAACCTTCCTGTGTAATTACAATAAATTAATTTGTCTTCTAAACTGATTTATTTTCAAAGTAAAATGACTCGTCTGGTTACACATACCTTGAAAACTTAAAATTATTTATTCCAAACTGCATACTGGTACATGTACCTTTGTAACATTTAGTATATTTTAACTTGCATCCTGCTGAAAAAAACCCAAACTGCAGAAGGTTTATTCTGAGCATGGTAACCTACAAGATTTTCTTCTGTTTTTCAGAAGCTGATAACATTCAAAATATCTCTGCAAAGTATTTCAAAATTCAGGATGCATGAAACAGACAAGTATTGCAACATGAGACCCAAGTGGGCCTGAGATGGCTCGCCTGGTTGACATCTATCTAATAGCCAAATGCTACAGCAGTCTGCTAAGCAATATGGTTGAATGTTTTCTGCAGAAATTTCTTCCCATACTGTTGACTGTATATGTAATGAAAACAATTGTTTAAAGGTTTCTCTAGTTTTTCTACTGTCATTGATTTTTTGATGGCACGTCAGCATTATTTGTCCAACACTGAAAGATCCCTGTGCCATGACATTTCTGCCAAGTTGGTCACATTCTGTAAAGTGGTTTTGATTAGTAACAATTCTGTAGATGTATTTCTATGAAATATTTAATGACATCATTTGTACAAACTTAAAGCCCTTCATAACAATATGATTTATGTCAAATATGGTCAAATTTGTCAAGTGTTTTTGAAAAGAAGTGGTTTATAGGATTTTGCTGTTTTAGTACACTAATGGCAACCTTATATGATGACAAATCAGTATCACTTGTAAAAATCCGAAATCCCTTACTGCCAGAATGTTTTTTGTCAAAGTTGGTCAAATTCTGCTCAGTAGATTCTGAGAAGCCATTTACAGTTTATTCAATTCCTATTAACACTGGCCACATTTGATGGCAGATCAACATCATGATTCATTTGAACAAATGTGAAAAACCATCATGTCTAGATACTTTCTGTCAAACTGTTGTGCAGTTTGAAGGAGTTGTTTAAAAGATTTTCAAGTTTTAGTAACGGTGGCCGTATCCATTAATGGATCTACATCTTAAAAGATCTTCAAGCCAAAATGATCCCTGTAATATCAAATACAAAAATTTAAGTGGTTTATGAGAGGACAAAGACAGCAATTGTAAATGAAAGACAATGCATGAAGGACCATATTATAAGCTCACTTGATCTTATGGTCAGCCAGGAAAAACAAGAACATTTCATCCAGGTGAAACCTTCATTAACTGCCATTTATAATGAGTGACTGATTTTGATAAGCTTAGTACAGTCCAATATTCAACCTAGTTCAAAATGGTCAACTTCTGGATCCAAATAATTTGATTATTTGACATCTGATTGTCTCTATCTGACATGTGAACTAAGGGTAGTTTCTAAAGGGGTGAAATCTAGAGCAAATTCAGCATATACTCGACTTTTACTTGGATAGTTGTTCCGTTCACTGCTATCCTCCTAATTGCAAATTTAACCAATCAAAAATTTGGTGATCATGTGGTTGTGACTTTTAGTTACTCAAGTTTGACTCTATGTTTACTTTGTGTTAACCAAGTAGCAAGATTCAAGTCAAGATACTGCTGTTCAGCTGCAACTAGGATCATGCAAGTGTAAATGAATTCCAACTGAAAATTACTCCTGTAACTTTCAGCATTCAAGAACACAGTTTGCAGTGCTCATTAAGACAAAAGGCATGTTAAGGTAAATGCGAACAACATAATATTTACTTAAGAGTAACTAAGGTATATAGTCAAATAATTAGGTCTTGACCCACAGAAATAAAACAGGCAGGATAAGCACCCAATTAAAGAACTATAAAATTATATTACTGTTCAAATTGTAAAGTTACTCCAGTTGATAACTACATAAAACTTAGAAATGAAAATTAAGTTGTGACTTAATAAGACTACCATCCTTTGTTTCTGTTGACATTTAAATGTCAGGATTTCACAGATTCTGTTTAACACCTCCTGACACCGAGTTTTGGGTATTATACATAATTGTTCAAAATTCCTGACTAGTTCACAGTCAATATTAACAGATATAAATACATGTACAACTCCCTCTCTCTCTCACACATATACACACACACACACACACACAGTGAAAATATTACGTAAAAATGCAACATAACAGCAGATAGAATGTTCAGCTATAGTATTCTACAAGCTGCTGAAGTTCGAGAAAGGGTCAACTTTTTTCAAACATGTTTTATTATATAGCTTTGCTAAATATTTTCCATTTTTTTGTAATATCAATGTAATTAATTTTTAAAAAAAAACTGATTTGTTACAATAACTCTGTGCATGAATTTAAACCAAAAGACAATTACATTTGTATCTTTGATCCAATTCTTTTCTAAAATTACATATTTTTTCCAGAATGATCACTTATTCTGCACAATAATTATCTTGACCATGCCTAATGTTTTCCACAAGGTATATTTATTCTGCTATTTACCAATTCTTTATAAACTGATTTTAAATTCTCATTTGTTAAGAATACTCTTTTTTCTGAATTTATGTTTGTATGAGTGCCCTTGTCTTTTCCAGTGACCAGTTATTTCTGAAATAACTGAGAAATATTGAATGAAATTATTACCGCAAACCTTCTAAAGTAATGCTTCAAAATTTAATATCCTTGATTATCAAAAAAGATTTTTTGACAAATGTTATTCATTTTTAACTGTCATTTTGTGTAGGGATTAGAGCTATTAACATCTACAAAATTTAGAATATCCTGAGACAAGTATTCTTCTGCTGATGAGGGCTTCCTTTCCATCTTGCTAGGGCAAGGATAACATCTATGTTAATGTTAACTCCCTTAATTTTAATATTTGGATGCCTCCAAATTTTCTTAAAACTAGTACCATTTCTGTCAAAGTCAATCAGGCATTAAATCCAAGTGGTCTTCAAGAATTGAATATGAGAGTCAATATGAACCATGTGTTACATGTCTAGGCTCTTACAAAAAGTAACAAGAAAAGAGTGAAGACAACAAGCTTTGTAAAATTTAACAAATAATTTATTTCCCTATAAAACCAAGGTAAAAATTAGAAAAAGAACTTACAGTTTTATGAATCAAATCCAAAATTAATCCAAGAATTAAAAAATAGAAGTCCTAGTATTAAAAAGTCCTAAATGAATCAGAGTTCGAATCCCGATGAAATCCAAATGGAGGGCGATGACGTATGCAATAGTCAGCGTTGTACTGATGTGTCGGAAGTTCCTTGTTGAATCACAGAAAATAATATTCCAGTTTTGAACTCTGAATAAATTTCAGTAAATGTCTTTGTCCAGGAATTCTGTATGAGCACTTATGTCCAATATTGCCTTCACTAACAGATGTTATTATCCCTTTACCTCACAGAGTGTATGGCTTTTTAGACCTTCGATATGCAAATAGCAAAGTTACCCAGTACAGTGCGCTATAAATAGAACACCTGTTACCTGTTCTACTCCATACACATAGGCCTTTAAGCAGTTAAGTGTTATGTTACGTTTAACAGCAATTTTAACCATTTTATGTTTTTGGTACACATATATTATGTATGGGAAGATTTAAGAGAAAAATCCGATCGTTATAGCTGTATAATTATTTTTCACTGAAGAATTTTTTATGTACTTTAAAATCTTGAGAGAAACTGTTCACCGTCAAGTCAGTGAAGCAGCGTTACCAACCGTAGCTGCCATTTCCCATACTCGAAATTTACAAGTTCTTTGTCTGCGTCTACATCACTAAATCAGCTGAATTTGATAATTTATAAAAACTAATGGCTTCCTACATCAGTATCAGAGCCTTTACCTAAGTTATTGAAGTTTTCATAGTTGTGATTCTAATCGTGAAAACTCGAGTAAGTACTGAATGAAATCTGCGACCTCCATTTTGGAGAGTGGAGAATATGACCCAGTTACTTTAAATAGCAGATTTTGATCAGAGCATAAACAGTGACCATGTGATCTGACGTAATGGTCATTCACACCAACGAATGTAGTATCTAATAGGGGGTTTTCCCCGAAGGTGGCACTATGAAAACTCACTCAAAATGGCCGATGTTTACAGTAGGCATCAAAAAGCGCTTCCATGAGAATGGTGTAGAGGCATCAAAAGGCGGTTACATGTGAATCGGGTAGAGGCGTCCAAAGGTGCTTCCATGCGAATGGAGAAGAGGCGCCTAAAGGTGCTTGCATGAGGTAAAGGGTTAATACCTCTCTCTCATCCAGGGAATTTCCATCATTTTTCAAAACTGCCATTGTAAAGCCTCTGCTGAAGAAACCAAAACTCGACCATAACGATTTAAAGAACTACCACCCAGTTTCTAATCTCCCATTCACGTCAAAAATCTTAGAAAAAGTTGTTCTATCCCAACTTGTATCTCATCTGAATTCAAACAGTCTTTTTAGCAATGTACAGTCTGCATATCGCCCTTGCCACAGTACTGAAACTACTCTTCTGAAAGTAGTCAATGACCTTCTCTCTGCTTTGGATAGTGGAAAGATTACAGTCCTCACTCTCCTTGACTTGTCTGCAGCATCTGACACAATAGACCACGATATATCACTTCACTGTCTCCAGCATGTATTTGGCATTCACGATACAGCCTTACTATGGTTCAAGTCCTACTTGGTCAACAGGACACAAATTGTGTCCGCAAATGGAAAATACTCCAGCCCAGTTGATCTATGTTGTGGTGTTCCACTGGGGTCTGTTCTTGGACCTGTTCTCTTCATTCTATAATCTCAGCCACCCTCAAGTGTCATAGATCATCATCCAGTGTCTCACCAATTGTATGCTGATGACACCCAAATATACATATCTAGCCACCCAACTGAAGTTGAAGCTACCATCCAAAGTGTAGAGAGGTGCATTTCTGATGTGAAATCATGGATGACATGTAACAAGCTGCAGATGAATGATGATAAAACTGAAGCCATTCTGATTACAACAAAAAGACTTTCTCATTCACATCCTTTACCTCAGACAATAAATATCAGCAACACCAACATTAAATTCACATAGTCAGTATGAAACCTTGGTGTTACTCTCGACAGCACTCTCTCATTGCACCAACATGTCATGAACATATGTAAGGCTGCATATCTTGGGCCGAGACAAATCAGCTCCATTTGCAAGTATCTTTCAGTTGATGCCACTAAAACACTTGTGTGTTCCTTAGTACTCTCAAGACTGGACTATTGTAACTCAATTCTGTCTGGTTCGTCTCAATATCTACTCCAGAAACTTCAAAATGTTCAAAACACAGCTTCTCGGATCATCCTTTGAGTACCACAATCAGAGCACACCTCCCCCCTGCTCTGTACCCTACACTGGCTATCCATTTGATCCAGAATTAAACACAAAATTTGTTCTCTGTGCTACGTTTCACTGATGGGCTCCAGTCCAACATACCTATCTGACCTCACCCATGTGTACACACCAGCAAGATACTTACGCTCCTCTTCTGACACTCATATTCTCATTATTCCCACTATGAAAATGAAATCATACAGACAACATTCTTTTGCATACCAGGACCCAGCAACGTGGAATGAATTGCCCACTGAACTTAGACACAAAGACACAGTGATCTCATTCAAGAGCGCTCTTAAAACTCATCTATTTCAACTGCAAGAACAGACTTAAAGACCTGAATAATGTATCCTTACCATAAATATTTACAGCATGTTTTCTGTTTTCTAATTTCGTGGTGTCTGTTTTCATTTTTGTAATCATATCATTATATATGTTTTTTAAGTGTTGTCAAATGTTGTAAAGCGCTTAGAGCTTCTAAAGATTAGGCACTATACAAAGTCCTCATTATCATTAATATTATTATTATATATGTTTCCAGGGAAAAAAATCACTAATTCCATAAAATAGAATTTCAACTCAAACTGGTCACAACAAAACACAACTTAATGTGTCAAATGTTTTAAGCCCAACTGGCTAATTCTTATGATAACATGAACTATAGGACTAACTAAAGTGCAAAACAGATGCCCGGATGGGGGTCAAGAGTTCATCTTTCCAGAAGGAATAGAAATTTGTTACATGATAATTATCACGTACTCCAGGTATGGCCTTGATTCCACTGAATGAATCTTACTCTTAGAATGAATAATAATATTAAAAAAAATGTTGTTTACCAGAAACCTTACTAGTTCTTAATCAAGGTCAGCAACTAGATACAGTGATTCCATTACTGGTTGTTTATCAGAATTAACAGACTGGTCAAACAAAACTGAATTAAATTGCTATAAAAAGAAATGTCAAATCCAGTAGACAAAGTTATCAATAACATGTAATGGAAAAAAAAAAAATTAAAACTAACAACAAATAATTACATATACATAACACATGCCTAGACCACCTTCTGTAGCTGACATTATAGGTTTATTTCTTTTTAACCTTTCAGTTTTATCACTCCAAAAAAATAAATTTTAAAAAATGTTATTCATTTTTTATGCATAATGAGGATTGGGCAATGCTGAGAATAAATGACTAAATTTTGGAAAAATCAATAATTTGATCAAAATTATTTTCCTGATAGGGGACAGATGTTTCCTCATCCAAAAACTCATCAGTATTTTTTAACTTCTTTTAATTTCTATACACAATTTAACTCTTACATATCATCTAGATTTAAAGAGAAATTTTTTCCTAAAAGTCAAAAAGAAGTAGACCAAATGATTTAAATGTCTGAGCCTAATTTTTCTTCACAGAATTTGTTCCTTCCTATCTAAATAGTTTTTAATTAATACATTACAATGTAAACCAGAAACTGATGCAAGGTCCTTAAGTGTTTCATTGGTGGACCTGAAAGACTGGAGAGCCATCCAATAGTAAAAAGGCATCATCAACATACTGACCCAGTTAAACTATGTCCTTATAAAAGAGACTAGTAATATTTGTTATTCCTGTTATTAATGGAGAGAAGTTCTATTCCTATTATAATATTCCTATTATATGTAGGTATGTTCCAACTGATGGCACCATCTCTCTAAATACTGAGACAGATGACCATTGTTAACAAAACTGCATTTGGACTTGTTGCAAGATACTCTGAACCACTGACAAACAGAATGACAAAGTTAAAAGATTTCAGAGCATTTTTTCCAAAAAGTCCCGTTTGATCAAGTCAAATACTTTTTCAAAATCAATTATTAACCAAAGGCCAGAATGATCTGTTTTGATGAGGAAGTTCATAATATCATATAAAATTCAATAGTTTTTTGCCACAAAAAATCTTCCTTCTTAAGCCTCTTTGCTATCAAAAGCTAATGCCATTTTTACAGTCCACATAAAGCAATGAAATTGGTCTTCAACTACTTATAAATATTCTATCTTTATCTTCTTTTGGAATTCATGTAATAATTCATTAGATCCAAGACTGACTTCATTTTTTATGTTTTATAATGCTAAACTGCATTCAGAAATGGTCAGTTTGCCCTTCACTTGAGATTTTCCCAGCAGCTGTAGATGTTTTATCATGCATGAAGTGTTCATTCATTTGTCAAGTTAGTAGATTACTATTAGGTTTTCTTTTATAAATTTTTCATATAAATCTTTTTCTTCATTCAGCATTTCATTCTGATTGTTATCCTCTCATCCTAAAAAATTAAATTCCTTCATTATTTGTTTGTCTAGTTTCTCTTTTCCAGGTTAAGAAAGTATTTTTAAATTCTATTCACCAAATTCTTTCTTTGATCTTAACATTACTCCTTTTATATGTTTGTTTTCTTTATTTCTTCTAATCTGGTAAGTTTATTATTGATTTGTGCTATAATCTCTGTATCATTTCTTTGATTAGGTGATTTGTTTAAAATTAACGTTCAGCTTTGATTCTTTTGATGTGTTGGTTTTCTTATTTTGAGTTAGCCTGTGAATATTCAACTTTGTCAATTCTAATTTTCATTTTACAATTTTAAAAAAGATCTGAACATTACATGTTAGATAACATTCATTGTTCTGATCAATTAAATATGAATAATTTTTCATACATGTGATTCTATTGGCAGTAGGACACAACCACCATTTTGAAAATGGTCTTCCACACAAACTATTTTAAAGCTGAAATATGCTTTTGAAAATTCAAAGATTTTAAAATTTTTTTGAAAAAAACCCTGGTATTTTTTACACATTCTATCCACACATTACTAAAGTCAATTGGAGCCCAGAACTGTTCCACCAGTGCAATGATGTATTCTGAACAATCTAATAAGAACTGTTATTCAATGGCTGCTGTGTACACAACAAGTTGTAAATTGATACCTTACTGTAACTGTAATTTAAAGAGTTTTAGGTCAAAGGCAGGATATTTATTTTTGGTGTTACAAGCAATAAGGAATTCATGTTGGTCCAAGATGGCCAGCAAGTCTCTGATAAACCAGTACATAATCAATGACTAAATAGCTCAACTCCACTTTCACAAGTCTCCAGTAGCTACATGTATTGTAAACATTTTCCTGCAGAATATCAAATTCAAACCAAAGTGATTCTGGCTTCTTTAACAACTTGTTTTTTTTTTGTTGCACTCTTTTATCTTTACATTTTAAGTTGTAACCATTTAACAAATTCGAAATCTGAACTATTAATTGGCCAATTTTGAGCAGATATATTGTGAAAACACCAACCTACCCACACAAGCAGCTACCTACTTACCTTTGGAAACAGGAACATATTCAAATAAAACCCGAGAATTTACATTGTGAATGATTTCTACCACCATTTTCTGGAGAAGGTAACTGATTTC
Organism: Megalonaias nervosa; assembly: GCA_016617855.1. Lineage (NCBI taxonomy): Eukaryota > Metazoa > Mollusca > Bivalvia > Unionida > Unionidae > Megalonaias > Megalonaias nervosa. Next base: position 41,070 of record JAECUM010007233.1, on the reverse strand, counting down.
CTGATACAGAGTGGCAGCTTGACTAGGTCAGTGGGAACTTTTGATGAAGAGGGAACCCTGGACAGAGAAGGGTATGCTACATGTGATACTGAATACCTCAGAAAACTCAGTTGAGTCCATAGGTCAAATCCTGTCCCATTTAGCAATGAAGAATTGGAACCTTCCCACCACTGGGATCTGTGGCAGCATGAAGACTATGTCAATTATTTAGACACAGAGGCTGTTGAGGAGAGAAACACTGGCAAAAATGATTGCCCTCTCTCAGTCTCTTGTCCACTTTTGTTTGGGAGAACTGTGGTTTTCACTGGCTGTAGAGTCCATAGGATTGCTTCTCAGTGGCCTGTCACCTAGCGGGGCATCCTTGTAATCTTTTTTGTTGATTTCCCCAAAAATCCATCCACTGTAGCTGAGACTGAAGAGGGAAATTGGTCTCTCTGATAGCTTGTTTGGTATTTCTTCAACCTGATCACATTAAAGAGGCATTAGGGAATTATACAACAAAGGTTGTGAACATAGCTTGACCTTATGGTGATCTTTATGAAAGGCAGTGGTAGAAGTAAATATCTTATTTCACCAGTTGTAAGTTAGGAGCTGCTGTTATGGCATTCACTAGGGAATGTTGGGCAGCTCTGTTTAAGAGACTGGTTGTTCTGGAACTATGCATGTCCTGTGGGATTCAGGGTGAGAGATGATAAACTGTGTTCCACCTGTTGAAAGATCACCAGGGATACTAGTTCCAACAAAAAGCCTACAGCCACAACATTGTGCACCAAATGCTGTGGCCACTGTGAAGCCACACATGCATGGATACTTATGGTGTTGTTGTCCCTCAATACTTGCTTCTGCACTTTCCCCCTTTTGTCCACCAAGAATGGCAGCCCACTGACATTCAGTCCATGCTGAGCAAAATATACATATTTTCTTAAATTGGCAAGAGGAGCAAACAACACAAGTAGGATGGTTGTCAGTCGCATTTTTCCAACATTTATGTGTTATAATATCAATAGTAAGCCAATGTTACCTGCTGTAAAAGGCCAAATCATGGCCTATGCTGGTAAAATTACTAAAGCATCACATATATAACTACAAAGAGGATGCTACAACTAGATTAAAATGGAAAACCTACCTGAACATATCCAACACAGTGGAAATTATATAGCATTATTATACAAGTTTTTTATATCATACACCAAACTTATATATATTTATATACAGCTACAGTAATGTAATGGGATGTACTAGGAACCAATGCAGGTACATACCAAGTAGGGGTGTAATGATATACCGATATATTGCAGTTTGTTATTCTGGCAATACATACTGCAATATGGTTCTCTGTACCACAATTTTTTCACAGTCTTGTTTTGATAAAAAAATCCTGTATACTGTAATTTAATTTAAGAACCAAGTCAAAACGAGGGGATATTTTTCCAGTTATAAATAATAATTTATAAACTTTACTTTGCCTCAGATATTTATGTCCTGTTTGTAATGACACTAAATGAACATGAGATCATGTTCATAACTATATTGATTCCTCTAAAATAATTAATTTTATATCCAATGCCTGAAATGTACATCACAACAAAACATGCAACAAATGCTCTTATGATTTATAATTTAGTTTCAAAGAATAAAAAAAAAGGGCAAAACATTTAAACAAACAGTGGCTGCATTTGATGTCTTCCATGTGAAATACATGGTTGGTCATATCAAAGTACTAGTGTTAACCTCCTCTTCTTGCCTCCAAATAGTGATTGAAGTTGACTCATTTTTCAAGTTAGTTGACCATCATGTATACCTGAATTTTAATTTTTAGAAATTTATCTTATTAAAAAATGGATTTTGAAATTATTCCCCCCAAAAAAGCAAAAAGTGCAGTGTGGGAATTTTTCAATTTAAATTAAAGGAAGAGTAGTGGTAAACTGAAGAAGGTATTGCTGTATGCAAGAAGTGCAATACTGAAGTACATTATAGTGGCGGAATGAGCAATTTAAGTACCCATCTAACTTGGCACCACAAGATGACAGGGTTGACAGCATCAGTAGCTGGGTCATACAGTGGCACTATTTTGACCATGGTGAAAAGTGACACAAAGACAATTCTGGCAATGTTTGCAGTTGCACCTACATCTTTGTATAAAGTCACAAGTGTTCGACATAAGAACATAGCAACTGCCATCACTAGATTTATTGTAAAAGATCTGCAAGCTTTCAGTGTTGTTGCAAGTGTAAGTTATTGCATTCTGTTACTTTGTTGCTATATTTTGCTGGTCCTATGGACTTACTGAGCCCAGACACTTCATTTGAAAATGTAGTTCTAATTAGAGCACTACTCGGGGGTGTGGTAGCATTGCAAACTGCATTACCTTCTCAGAACAGATTGATTAAAACTGAATCTGCCATTTTTGTTTCTTTGCTTGTGTTCTGTAACCTCTGAAATGGTGGAATACACAGCAGTACAAGTTTCCACTCCCTGCACAACTAGCTAAGAAAAAGATACGCATTCCTGCCACTTCTTTGCCATGAGAGAGTGTCTTTGGTACAGCAGGAGACATTGTTATCACAAAGGGCTGCTCAGAGCTCAGACATTATCAATGTGTTAATTTTCCTCAAGAAAAATAAGAATGGACTTATTTAGCATCTTGCTAAAATTTTTTATAAAACTATAGTTCATATGTGGAGACTTTTAAAACAATGCTTCTGTTAAGTTTAAATTAAAACACAGAAAGACTACAAATGGCAGTGAGATTTTTATTTGCTGATAATTTGGCTGTTTTCAGGTGTTTGTAGACTTGTTTCATTTTTTATGCTTGTTTTATATGTCATGTTGTAGTTTTCAAGTAGTTAATGTTATAGTGATTATTTTATTGTTTTCATTAGTGTTACTGTAGTGCAATATGTACTGCAATATGGGTTTGGTGTATGGCAATATATCACATTATGGTTTGGGGCATATCATTGTAACCTAGTACCAAGGGTGCTAAAGTGTGTGAGGATGGTAAATTGATGATACTAACAAGACAGAACTTTGTCATCAAAAAAAGAAACAAAATTTGGAAATTACAGATAGTGTATAAAGAAGACTCCACCAACATGTTTAAGATAGAAAACTTACAGAATACTGGTATTGGATTGTGAGGCCTGTCTGTAGAGAGCATGTGACTCAGCACAAATTAAAGTATTAACTGAAGTATTCATAGGATGTGGTGCCAATCTCTGTATCAAGGGAGATTACTCTAGCTAACTGACACCTAGGGAGCAGATAACTTTCAGCTAAAACTTTTTAATTGGGGAGGGCTGGATTTGTGATGTGGTAGTAGTTCTCCTAAAGCATTATGATCAGGTAATGAATTTGAAGAAAAATGGATCACAGTGACCTACTTCTGTGATAAGAGTATAATACTCATAAAAATACATCTCATCGCCAAAGTTCACGTGTCTTAGAACAACAGGGTGCTATAAAGACCAATTACGTTTAGAGCTAAACCACAAAATCTAAACTTTATCCAGTCAAGTGCAAAATATAGGTCCAAACTGTAGTCATTTGTGGTACTAACATTGATGTATACAATTATGATGAATCTAGCATGTGAAATAAACTTAAAACAAAAAATTTAACCAAAGTCAGCATATAATATAGGTCACATTGACTTACATTTATGATGAGAGAATAGTACTCTGTGTGATGAATTCCTTCAACAAGTTTCATGAATCTAAGCATAATAGTATATATAGAGACACAGATGTAAAACTTGACCCAAGCCTGTAAATTGTAAAATATATGTTACAGTGACATCTTTTGGAGTATGGGTATCACACTAAATGCATACGATCACCTATCTTTAAAATTCTAGCATGAACAGAGCATGAAAAATAGGCTTAAAACACAAAATTTAAGCAAAGTCAGTGAAGCATGAAATATAGGTCACAGTGCATTAAAAGAATGGCTGATCACAAGCTGACTGTAAAAATTTAACTTGTGCCAGTAAATGTGAAATGCAGGTCACAGTGACCTTCATTTTGGTATTTGTATGATACTGATAGAGATACATACAATCACATAATCACATAGTATGATGACTTTATCATGAACTGAGCTTGCAGAATATACAAAGTGCTAACTTAGTGAAGCAAGAAATATACATCCAAGTGACCTACACTTGTGATAAGGGTGTCATACTCAATTTATATATCTGCAACAGATTTCATGATTACATGTAAAACAGTATTTATACAATGTGCACAAAGACCTGAGCTAAATGCAAAAACTTTATCCCCCCCCTCCAAAAAAAAAACAATAATGTGCATTTCTGTATGAATTTAGTTCCTACAGCCCTTCCCTGAGGGTAGCTGCTATGAAACCCAATAAAACAAGAAGGAATGGCTGACTTTCAGTTAGAGAATACATATTTATATGCTCTTATCTGTGTGATCACCAATGCCAGGGTAGTACAACAACTTACTTACATCAACTTTGTAGAGACAAGTTTAAAAATTGGGTTACTTCTGAGGTAAGATAAAAAAGAGAGACAGACTAAAAAAAATGATTTTAGCAGAAATAGCTGCACGCAAGTATTTTGCATTTTTGTCTTGTTTAAAGATGCTTTATAAGGAATAATTAAGGGAAGCTATTATTATTATTTTGGTCAATTCATGTGAAAATGCAGAAACTTGCACTTTCTCCCAATGCTAAAATAAAACAACCAGCTAAAAAATATCACAAGTTAAAACAATGCTTGGACTCAGAGTTTAAGCAGGAGTAGATGAGCAGAAAAAGGTCCTGAGTTAACATTATGTGTTTCATGCAATACATTTTTGTATGAATGTATGCTTATATAAAGGAAGAAATTATATCACCAGGCATCTGCAGACACTGTAACACATGAGCAACAATTCTTCTGTAACAAACACACATCCCACTTTCCAATATTAGACAGGGAGAGAACATTCTCCTTATTTTTTGAAAAATATAGGGTGATTCAAGGGGAAATTGGGACCAGAAAACAGTCTCTTAAGTGTGAAACTTTGTGAACACAATAAATGTCATCGGTGAATTTCTTAAGGAAACTAAAAATGCTTGTCAATTGTATCAAAACAAAATCTGTAGTGAATTAGAAGATATACAACTGTTCAATTTAATAGACAATATTCATTCTTATTGTAAGATATTCAATTTAATAGACAATATTCATTCTTATTGTAAGATATGCCATCAGAATCTTGAGTTTTGTCCAAAACTGTTCCACTATAATAAGAAGAGAACACATGTTATGCCAAATTAGGCACTTATTTGGTTTTTACTCTGCGTAAAATGCATACAATTTATGTCAATAAAAAACCTACAAATTAAGAATTTAATTTACTGATCATAATTTTGAAATTACTGATCTGATGGTTCTGTCACATGTATAGCTTGACAAACATGTTACCACATAAAAGTCAGTGTGTTTGTAGTCTTATGCAGATTACCTTTAATTCACTGGCACATGTGTAGCTTGACAAACATGTTACCACATAAAAGTCAAGGTGTTTGTAGTCTTATGCAGATTACCTTTAATTCACTGGCACATGTGTAGCTTGACAAACATGTTACCACATAAAAGTCAATGTTTTTGTAGTCTTATGCAGATTACCTTTTAATTCACTGTCACATGTATAGCTTGACAAACATGTTACCACATAAAAGTCAGCGTGTTTGTAGTCTTATGCAGATTACCTTTAATTCACTGTCACATGTATAGCCTGACAAACATGTTACCACATAAAAGTCAGCGTGTTTGTAGTCTTATGCAGATTACCTTTAATTCACTGTCACATGTGTAGCTTGACAAACATATTACCACATAAAAGTCAAGGTGTTTGTAGTCTTATGCAGATTACCGTTAATTCACTGTCACATGTATAGCTTGACAAACATGTTACCACATAAAAGTCAAGGTGTTTGTAGTCTTATGCAGATTACCGTTAATTCACTGTCGCATGTGTAGCTTGACAAACATGTTACCACATAAAAGTCAAGGTGTTTGTAGTCTTATGCAGATTACCTTTAATTCACTGGAGCTGATAACGTAATCTATCCTCCATTCCACATCATCAAGTTGAGATACTGAAAAACAAGACACTAATATAACTTGTTATATAATTTGAATGTATATACACACAAAGCAAATCTTATATCAGTGTCCTTATCATTAATCTTCTGCCTTTGAAAGAATAGATATAGGTTTCCAATGTTGCAATTCTATGTTAAAGTTTTGGAAAGATATTTCTCTTATATATATTAGATATATATTGATAATTTTTTTTATTTAATATGTCAAAAATTTGTACCCTGATATTGTTATTTTACGTTCTTGCATCAGGACAAAGCTGCATCATCTTAATGCTATACAGACCCCAGATAGGTTTCCTATGGAACACGTTCTTTAAATTTAGGTTTAAATGTACAGAACAAAAATATGTCAGGGACGCTCAATTTAAACGTAACTGGTACCCAGGAAAGGTATTTTGTTTTGTTTTTACAATTATATGCAAGGGTACTTGGATTACTTAAAGAGTTTATATGGAAATTACACAAAATTCTAAACTGCACTAGTTCTGTGGGTGACTGTTCCACAAAAATGCCTTCCCTGGGTCTCAGGTATGTTTTACTGGAACAACCCTCAATAGCTAAATCAGAAAAAGAAAGCAAATATTTTAGTAAATTATGTTTCTCCTACAACACTTACATGATCACATTAGCATTAGAATTATAAACCCTAAAACATCCCAAATCCAGACCCCAGAGAGAGAGAGAGAGAGAGAGAAAAGGCAGTAAATCTTGCCCAATACCTAACCTTGACACCTACAGGTGGTACTAGTTTTAAGCTAAGAGGAACACATCATGAAACAGTTTGCTCACATTGCAAGGGAGGATGGGAGGGTATTAAAGTAATGTAATTGGGTAAGTATTCAAGAAGAAACATAACTTTTCCTTCAAATAAGTTCCCTGATCACATCAACATTAGGAGAATAGGTAGTAGGTGGTGGGAATGTTGAGCATCCATCCTATACCCCAGGTAAGTTCTGAAGGGAGAATATTGGATTCCCTACAAGAAAGTTAACCCATTCTCCTAATTGCGAGCAACACAACCAAGGGTGATGTGGTTTATGTCTGGAAAGCAGTAATAATAAGATCTTCTACTGCATACAATTTCTGTGTGAAAGCTGTGCAAGGTGCTCATCCAGAGGTTGTGTCAATGTCAACTGGGTCTGGCAGCTGCTTCAACTGATACTGGGCCAACTAGATGCAGGGTATGTCATTGTGGAGCCAAGTCTCGAATATAAAAATTTCAGAAGGCTGACTGCATGCCAACTGAATAACTCGATGATGTCTTTGATAGAGACATTATGGTCGAAGGCAAGGCTAGCACAGATTGCTCTTCATAAGTAGATATTTTCCCGAGGCAACTCTGTTTTAGTGATGTGTCAGTACTTATTACTCACTTCAACCACAATGATAGGGCTAAAGGGGTTATGTCCTCCTTCATGAATTAGATCACATCTGCTTAAAATTATGTCTGAGATTGTATTAAATCCTGTTTGAATGTGCTTGGGATGTATAAATACAGGAGAGAGGACATATGCCAACTTTTTGATTTCCCACTGACAGCAGCCTGTTCTTGGTGATAAAATCAGGTTGCGTCGTAAAGACCACTGAGCCATCTGATCAAAACTGATGGTAGGCTGGGTCAATAGAGAGGGCATGTAATTCACGGACTCTGCATGCCAAAGCTAAAACAATAAGGAAACAGGTCTTGTATGGAAGTAGCTGCAGTGAGGTCCTGGCTACAACACCATAACTTTTTTTTATTTCAGCAAAGTCGGAACAAAGGAAAGATTGCACTTAAGGAAACAAGTCAGTGATTTAGGCCTATGTAAGTCAAAGCTGGATATCAAATCAGAAAGGTCTCTGCTATGACCAAGATCCACCCTGCCATGACGATGGAAGTTGTTCAATAACATAGAACAGTAGCCTTAATAGTAACTGGAGCCAACATTTTCTCCTTGAACATCCAAAGAAAAAACTCAGTTACTTGTGAGACATAGGCACTCAAAGGGACGACATTATTTAACTTTGCATCACTCCCAGAAAACGCACCACTTACCTTTGTAGGCCCTTAACATGGAGGGCCTTCTAGATCATGCAATTCTTTCCATGATTAAAAACTTGTTTTGTTAATGCTGAAAGGCTGTCCAGGCAAGAACCAAGCATGAAGGAAAAGACAGTCTGTGCAAGGATGGAACATGTGGGTCTGAGGCTTTCTGAGAAGAGCATGCCTGATCCGATCTTCCTGGGTAGATGTATGCTAGATCAAGAAAATCTTTGATCCAGGATCTGTCCCAGTTGAGAAGGGCAATCAGAATCAATTTTGCACTTCTGACCCCTTAATTTCTGTATAATCTTTGGAACTGAGATTGTTGGTAGGCAGGCAAAGGCCCACAGACCCTCTCCATTGAGAGAAAAAGCATCGATGGATTATGCAATGGGATCTGTTTCTTGAGAAATGAAGGTGGGTGGTGATTCCACCTGGTTGCAAAAAGACTGATCATCAGATGCCCCCATAGCTGGCAAATCTGATTAAAGACTGATCAGAAGACTGTCTCCGTGTATAGTGTTGGGATAGCTGTCATTTTCTTGGGTTGAACAGGGAATGATCTGCATCAACTTGTCTCCTGTCATCTTGTCTTTGAGGGTGAATTGGAGATGTTTTATAGGGTGACTGTTGCACAGAGAGATGGAAGGGCAGTTCCTGGGTTACCTGTCTCCATACTTCCTCTATCTTGCCACTGAATAGTAGAAGCAATTCGTATGGGTCAGGATGTTCAGGGGTCAAGCTAGACTTGAATTTTAGGGAGAAGTGACTTCTCCTTTTGGACAGAACAGGGAGAAGTGGATGTGAAGCAAAACGCAATATATCTGTGTGTGTGTCTGTTCTCTTATTTGAATTATGTCCTCTATTTCTCAGTGTTCATATCCGCATTTAACATTTGATTTAAGCAATACTTTATTTTCAAGTAGAAAATTTTTGAGTTAGTTTGGCCATATGACTCTAAAAGAGAATAACAGAAACTACATTGTAACAAGTTTTAACTGAGTAACCAGATTACATTATTGTAATTGCAAGTTAGTAAAAATGCTTAATCAACTACCCTTAATCAATTTTTGTTTGTTTTTATTGTGGGTTTTTTTTTTGTTATACTTTCTAAACGTTCACAATAATGGCACTTTCAAAGATTTCTAAACATGTTTGAAACAACTCCATTACCAGGTACATGTGGGCAAATGTACATGTGTCTTAAGATCGTACTGTTTGTCCTCATTTCTGTGTTGCAGATAAAACATTACCAAAACTATTCATACATAACACACTAAATTGCATAAAATTACAGACATGGCTCCTTCATAGTCAGTATATGAACTAAATCTTACTTTCCAACTGAATCAACACATACATGGATCCATCTAATTTTAGAAGAGGGGTTTTCGTAATGTAATCATTCACTTTATATAGCTTCATTACAACAGTTCATTGATAAGATTGCACATTTGTGGTTTATTGATTCGTCTACGTAGTTGTAGTAACTTTTTTAGGCATTGCTTTTTCCATATTTTCACAAATACAAGTCAAGTCAGAAAACAACTTTGACCTTGATATGATAATGCTTCTTGCACATTCCACAACATAGCATTGTCCCATATTTTTCTGCCCTACATAATTGCATTTTAAAGTTAAATTTTAAATAACATAATACCTAGACTTTGCTTTCTATGAATTGTATATTTTTTTGAATATATCTGCCAGATTATTTATGAAAACAGACAATCTAACAAGCAATGTCTGCCATTATTTCCCAGTTAGGCCTGGTTCACTTGCAGCACAGCTTCAAACTAATTTTATGATGAAATAGTGTACAAGAGGCAGTTAAAATATCAAGATCACCGATTCAGTTCTTAAAACACAAATTTGTATTTACATGCTATTGTTAAAGTTCCGAAACACAAGTCTGTATGTGTTTACCATCAAAAGATAACATGCCGAAATCGGACAGTGATAGTTGCTATATAGCTTACTTGGGAAAGGGTTAATGGTCAATCAGCTATCAAAACACATGCCTGTGAATATGCAAGAATTTGTTTGTCAGTGTAATGGATATCAAAACTAGGCATAGCTACTGATGGCTTGATGAATACATTTCAGTACAGCACAATACTAGAATTAACCTGGCTAAGGTGAGAAGGCATCTCAAAAAGATCTACATCCAGATAATGTACACCCATACATACCAACCCCCTGAAAACTGTTCCAATAAAACATACCTGGGACCTAGGGAAGGTACTTTTAATGTTGGGTACTCACCCATAGATGCAATTTAGAATTTTCTTATCATTTTAATATGAACTCAGTGATATCAAAACACCCTGACATACATTTTTTAAAAACAGTCTTCCCTGGGTACAATGCATGTTTAAATGGAACAGTCCTGAGAAGCATAACCATAATTATTGCTATTATAAAGGCAAAAAAGAGTAATTTGGGTGTAAAAAGTGGAATCTATATTTCATGTTAGCATTATAGCACGTATGAAAAAAATGCATTTAGTTTTGCTACTGACCTAGTTCTGCTGCTTGTCAAAATTCTTGTCACAAAGGGCAAAATCGATATGGATTAGAACCAAGATATACTGAAAAATTATTTATATTCAGCACTCACTTCAACTAGTGTACATCTGTAACTTTTGCTGAGTGATAGTGAACTGGAATCCTGCAATAAGCATGTCATGCACTCAGAGTGCTCTATTACATTACTCTTAAATTCTTTTAAAGTTTGTAAAGTGGCATAGAATTGTCCTTTTTCTTCTGATCTGACATGTTATTAAGTTTGAAAAGATCCATCTGCTCTAACATTTCCTGTCATACAGTATCTACAACTCACACCGTAAAGTTTTTTGCTTAACATCTGGTGACCTTTTCTTCAAAAGTTTAGACTGGTCTGCTAACAAACTAACTTATGAAGATAATGAATCTGTGGGGTAAAGTTCATATTTGAAGAAACCCATCAGTTTTCTTAGAAATGGGTCATATACAATTGCTATAAACAGCAAATAAGGAATGTACTCTTGTGCTATTCTTATGCAGCAGTCTTCTTTTCAAGAAAATATTCAAATTTATATGAATGGAAATAAAGAGGTTATAATAAAAATTACAAAAACAACTTTTTATTGCTGTATTTGTATTTTATCTTTTAATGCACCAAACAAAGTGTAATCCTTATACGTACAAGTGTAAAACGTAACTTGGTGAAAAAAAGAATAATGATTACACCAAAAATATAATGGTTGGCATGTATGTATACCCAAAGGGATAGACGAGGTGACCATTATCTGTAAGGCTGTCACTGTACCATCCTAGAGGGTAAACCATGAGTAAATGTCTAACCGTACCAGTAGGATGTAGTTGTCAGATCAATATGGACAGCTTCTTGAAATCAAAATCATCAAGTACTGTTGTCGGTCATGTGGATGGTAATGAATATGACAGAATTTTCAGCAAAGTGGTAGTGATAGGTGAACATACGGATCTATATAAGATCCCTGGCAAAGCTAGTATTCTGTGGTTTTGCTTGATGAGGCATAGGTTGGTATACAATGGAAGATATACAATCACTGAACGGTATGGATCATGGACCAGATGGCTGGACAGTATGGTTAGCAGCCGATACAGAATCAAACTGAGGTGCAGCTAGATGGTATGGCTCATTTAAGTCATTTATAAACCCATTGGGTTGCCTAGAATTGGGTGGAAACTACCTCAGAGAACAGTGAAATTCTCAGCTAAGAGAGAAGATGAGGGAAGGACAGGGAAACGCTGACCAGAACTAATCAACCCTGTCATCGCCTGCTGTACCAAATGATACACTTGCAATTCCAGCAACAGTGAAGATGGAACAGAAATCACAGGTTCCTCCAATTCCCGAAAAATAATAGTATCAGTAGTTAATATTTGATGTATCTTCATTGGGTAGGGGGCCAATGACATCCCCCAAACAGGCTGGATGGTAATAGACCCTTTATTAGGATTAATATTCAGGAGATCAGTACTCTCCATCTTTGATTTCCATGTAGTTCCCTGTTCTTTGAAGTTTTCCTTAGAACTGTCGACAATGTAGTCTCTGATCAATTGGCGCATGTGCTACATGTAACTGATATGATATACACTTTGTATTGGCAAGATTACATGTAACTGATATGATATACACTTTGTATTGGCAAGATTACATGTAACTGATATGATATACACTTTGTATTGGCAAGATTACATGTAACTGATATGATATACACTTTGTATTGGCAAGATTACATGTAACTGATATGATATACACTTTGTATTGGCAAGATTACATTAACTGATATGATATACACTTTGTATTGGCAAGATTACATGTAACTGATATGATATACACTTTGTATTGGCAAGATTACATGTAACTGATATGATATACACTTTGTTGTTGTTGTTGTTGTTATAGGGTTTAACGCCATTTTTCAGCACAAGATAGGCTATACATGGCGGCCAGTATTAATGGTGGAGGAAGAACCCTGGAAAACCCCGGGAAGAACCACCGACCCACGAGAAGTTACTGGCAGGCTTTCTCACGTACCCACGTTAGCCGAGCCTGGACTCGAACTCACGCAGACAGAGGTGAGATGGCAGTGATCCGTAACGATCAGCGCTTTAGACCACTCGGCCACTCGGGGCCCCCGATATACACTTTGTATTGGCAAGATTACATGTAACTGATATGATATACACTTTGTATTGGCAAGATTACATGTAACTTTGTATTGGCAAGATATGGATTATGTAAATCCTTGATGGCTTTAAATTTCTTGCACTTAGTACACTTTGTCATCATTGTTAGTTCTGAGATGACAAAGGAATAAAACAAATAATGAAAAAAAAAAGTTTACTACATTAACAATGTCATGGACACCCACTATCCTACAGATGTTAAATAAACAGACAGTGTGTGTGAACATGAACTACAAACATGTTTTTCTGTTACAATGTAGCCATGTGGACCATGTGGTCAGAGAACACAGAGACTAAGTCAATGTGGGTAAAAAAAATCACATAAATATGGTCAAAATGAAACAAATAATGTATATATACATATAGAATAAGACACAGACCATGAAAAGAATGTAATCCTCAATGGATGTAATGAAAATAGCACAAATATTCACTTGGTTTTAGGAGGCAAGGTTAATGTCTATCAGTTCACCAGCAAAAGCTTAAAACTAGATCCATCTGTAGGTAAGGGAAGGTAATGGGTAAGAGTTATTACCTTCTGTCAATAAATTATGGATAGAAAAGGCAAATTTTTAAGTAAATTATTTTTCTCAGAGAATACACATTACATTATGAATATCAGCCTGCTACCTTATGAATCTAGCCCTATTAAAAGACAAAAATCATGCTTTTCTATCTTATGTACACAAAGGGCGACAACTCTTGCCCAGTATCTCCCCTTGCCACTGCTAAGTGTCAATAGTTTTTAGATGAGTCATAAACTAATGAGAAAGCTCTCTCCTTCAAATACATTCCCCAATCACATTACATCAGGAGAATAGGTAATTGGAGCAGGGAATGCTGAGCATCTGACCTCTACCTTGGGTATCCTTCTAGGGAATGATGGCTGTATTCCCCATGTGAATGATAACCTGTTCTCGTAATTACGTAAGCAACACAGCCTATGATCACTTGATATGTGACTCCTACATCTGAATAATTACTGAAATCTTCTTACCAATAAAATTTCACTGGTGAATCCAGTGAAGCAGGTAGGCTGTGTTGATTGCTTTAATTGGGTCTGGTGCTTGTCTGGGCTGTGCCTCCAGACATCAAGAGTCAAGGTTTACCTCTGTGAAGCTAAATCTCTGAGGTAAAACTCAAGAAGGCTGACTCTGCATACCTGCCAACAGCCCCTATTATATTTCATATCAAAATGTTCAGTTTGAATACAAGGCTCGCAGACATTACTCGAATCTCATCAGCAGTATTCTTCATGAGGTGACTCAGATCTTGTGAGGCTTCTAAGCACACCACTCCCTCGATAACTCGCACCCTGATAACTCGTGAACCCGCTTATAATGCGGGGTCAGACATGGATCCCATTTTTTAAAACCAGAAATTACCCCAAAAATAGATTCCTATTTTATGAACTTTATGGAAATCGCGATCAAAATTAGCTACAAAAACTTTGATATAACGCTCGTTTTATCGTTGAAAACGGTAGATAGGACCTGGAAATTTTAATCAACATTATGAAATACCAAATTTAAAAATAAGTCATACAATTTTTTTACATTTTCTTTCCAAGTGACATTCCTAGCACATCGCAATTAACGATATGTAAGAAAATTTCGACCAATGAAAATGTCACTTACGCCGAGTGGAGGCAGTACTTTAATAAATGATTACAAATTAAATAATTTTTTTATCAATTGAAATTTTTGTTTTAGTTCTATCTTCTAGTTCCTTTTAAGTGTATTCATCATAAATGCAATGTGTCCTCTTGTAATTAAACGTAAAATGTGTCAATCTACTGTAACAGCTATGTCCGCGAGCATTTCTCTGAGAACCTATTTAGGTGCCGACCGTGTTTTGACAACTGACTAGCAGAAGTATTTGTTGCATTGTTGCACTGAATTAAAAGCTGGCCTTCTTTGTATTATCATGTTAATTATGTCTTTTGAATCAAATAATGGAGGTGAAATAAAAGAAAAGTTAAAAGGCATGAAAATGTTACAAACTTAAAATCTAGCTGGCCCGGTCGTATGTCGGGTGAACTCACTTCAGTTGATCAATTGAATGCTGTTATAAATGTTATTGTGTATGTAACATAAACTACCTTAAATTAACTGACTCATTGGTAACTGTGATCAAAGATAGCACGGCAACCAAGCGAAAAGAATACTATACTTCGTAAAATAAAGAGCTTGGTTTCACAGATACGGACCATTGTAGGCAAGCGAGTTTCAGAGAATTCTTGAACTGGCACTTTGAGATATCCTCAAGAATGATAAAAGGTTTCATTATTACTTCCAATGAAATCACGATATCAATACTGTACTAATTGAACAGCACAAAAATTGAGATTCGACACAGATGACTGTCTCACGAAAATTTCGCTTTTTTTTTTAAACAAAAGGAATCTTGTTTGGTGGTGTATCAACAGTTAGTCTAGTTCCCTGCTCTTTTGACTCCTAATTTGGCAGGATACAATGCCATACCACTCCGGGAACCAGACTCATCAAGAAAACAAAAAGCAGTGACGTAATACACAGATGTTTTTGTGTAAACATAATGGTTGTTGAAACCAGTTGGAACCATCTTTCACATGTTGGACATTTTGAAAATAAATGTTACTTGAACAGAATAACGAACAACTTCATTAGAAAAAGTGCGTTATTAAAAATTATTATCGACGTGAATGTAAAATGAGGATTCAGTCATTACAAAGCGAAGCTCCCTAACCCCCGACACCCACCCACCCCGCTATTTTCTTGATGTCCAAGCAGTTTTTGTTAATTTTTTGAGGTCCCTCAGTAACTCGCGCCCTCGCTTATAGCGCGGTCTATGTTTGTGGACCCCGCTGCGTGTGAGTTATCGAGGGAGTGGTGTATGTTGAATATATAACCCATTTCAGCCCCAAAGTGAGGGCTTGAAGGCTGATACCTAGAGGAGGCTTTAGTACATGCCATAACTTGTCTCTGTGCATTTCAAGTAGTGCTTGAGTGCATGAACAGGATCTTGCATATGACTGCTTTTTTATACCAGTCCATGGAAGAGTACAAGTGAATGACAACTCTTTAATTACTAACAGCAGGTAACCTATTGAGGACCACTGAACCATCCAGTCTGAACTAAAGATAGTTCGGATCAATGGAAAGGGCATGTAGCTAGCTCACCTGCATGCAAAAGCTTTCAGGAAACATGTTTTGTATGATAGTAACTTTAGCCAAGTGCAGGCTAGAGGCCTGAATTTATCTGAATTAAGCCGTGTTAAAACCCAGGACAGATTCCATTTTGGAAACAGAGTGAGGGATTTTGGTTGATTGAGATCAAAATTGCCTAACTGATCCAATAGGTTTTTATCATGCCCAATATCATGTCTACCATGATGCCAAAATAGGTCCAATATGATGGAGTAGTAGCCTTTGACAGTAATTGGGACCAACTGTTTCTCTCTGAAGACCCTGAGAAAAAAGTCAGCCAGGTGAAGGATTGAGGCACTCAGAGGGATGATGTTATTGATATGGCACCAGTCCCTGAAAACAAGCCACTTTCCCTCATAATCCTTCAGAGCTGAGGGCCTTCTTGCTTGAGATTCTCTCCACAATCGAAGGTTTAAATGTTTAAATCATTTGTCTCACAAGACCGCCCTTATAAGTGCCAAGCATTCAGAGGAAGACAATCTGGGCAGGGATGGAACACTAGTGACCATGGTTGCTTGAGCAGATTCAAGTTGGCTGGAATCTTCTGGGTGTATTTATTGCTCAATTGAGTAGATTGTGACCCAGGTCTTGTCCCATCTGAGAGGGGCTATCAGAATCATCTTGCACTTCTGACCCCATAACTTCTGGATTATTTTTGTTATCAGGACCATGGGAGGGTAGGCAAATGCCCACAACCCTCCCAAATGATTGACAGTGCATCTATGGCCCAAGCTACTGGGTCTGGGACTGGAGAGACAGAGGTGCGTAACTTGCCATTCCACCTTGTTGCAAAAAAAGTTGATCATTGGACACTCCCCGAGTGTACAGATAAAAAAAAGACTGATTTATGGAGAAACCATTCCATGTGAATGACTTGAACTTTCCTCAATAGAGTGTCAGTCAAGACATTGGGTCTGCCAGGAATGTGTTTGATTAGTACATTTATATGGAGATTGTTGCACCAATATAGAAACTGCCAAGTCAGAACACACAAGTCAGGTGATTTGTTGGCCCTAACCCATTTGAGGAGGTAGGTCACCAGCACATAGTTGTCAGACATAATGAAGACTGTTTTTTTTTTTCTGAGAGTCAATCCTTCCAGAAGTTAAACCTGTTGATTACAGCCTTCATTTTTAAAATGCTGATGTGTAGTGGCCGCTCACTCAGCTTCCACATACCGCTGACAGTAGTGAAGTCTGTCAACAGATGGGCACCCCAACCATATGTACCAACATCAGTACATACCATTATTTCTACTTGGGGCTTCTCCAGCTGGATCTTTCTATGCACCCCTTACAAATGACATTGCTAGCACATTGGCACGCCATTTCAGGTCCCTTCGATCAAACAACTCAGGTTGCACCAAAAAAGCAGGAATAATCCAATCTCTGGCGTGATCATTACTGTTTGACTGAAGGGACTTGAAATGGCATGCCAATGTGCCGAGTGTGATCAAGTCTGCCACCACAATGAATAAGCCAAAGAGTTGCAAGAACTCTCTTGCTGTTGGAAACAGACTCTGTGAGTTTGACTATGCAAAAATGAGGAAGCTATACCAGATACAGGTTGGTAATAACTCCATACCCAGATGGACACATGATTCGGTCAGACTGAGACTGATGGTAGTGAGGCCCATTGCCAGGAGTCAAAATAGTATACAAAGCATGTTTCAATTTTAAAATATTCCTTTATTTGATGAAGACATTTAAAATAGATAAAGTACTACAAACTATGCAACATTCTCACGTAAAAAAATCACAGCATTATCTCTTGTACTTTTTGAGATAATGCTTCCTAAAAATGACATATTTCATTATAACACATATCAGAAATATGCAAAATTTAGCATTTTTGCCATGTCTGTTGCTTTGCTAGAGCTTTGCACTTTATTCAAAGTCTATAAATTTAATCTTGATATGCAGTACTATATATCTGAGAAAAAAGAACAACTCTAATAACTTTACTTTTATTCACAAACTGTGTCAAAAATCTGAAAAAAGACAAAATCTTACAAAACATTCAGCATTTTCTGAAGTTCATGACCAAAATATTTTACTCATTGTCATACCTTTGTAGGTTATCCTTATACAGTTTGATCTATGCATATAATACTAAAGGAAATACTACTTTTATGATGTACAGCATTGCAAACAAATAGACAAGATGGTCTTAAAAATGACATATTTTGTATTTTTCTATTAAAAATTTGAAGTCCGAGTGTCCAGAAAGTAGAAAGAGTCTTTTAATCAAAGTAAACTCTGTTTCAAAGTGATCTACAGGTGTCCTAAATAATAATAAAACACCAAAGACATGTTGAAAAAATATCAACATTTCCTATATATTGAACTGAAAAATGATTTTAGTTTTCTCAGAATTTTAAGGAGAGATAATCCAAAAAATATCTGGACCCAACTTTTCTTGAAATTAAATATTTTTTCTTTAAAAAATAAAAAAACATTATACTTATAATTTCTTATTACAAGCATAATAAAATGCACGTGCCAGTTCACTCAATTCAAATTAGAAAATGTCTACTAAATAATGTACAATGCAACATTTTGTGTAACAATTTACAGTCTTGTATTTTTCAAAAGGTCATAACACCTGATGCTGCCAGTTACAATCTTAAACATATGCATTATATATATGTATAAAAGCAAACATTATTAATTTATGTTCCTCTTTAAAAAAAAAAAAAGAAAAACAATTTGCAAGAATAAAAAACATTAAAAGTACAAAAACAACAAAAGAAAACTGGTCAGATACTAGTCTTGTTCACTGTCTGACACTATGTCAAACTAAAAATATAAAAATGATTTCCCCAACACAGTGCCTGAAAAAGCCTAAAACAAAACATAATCCAAAGTTCCAGATGACAAAGGTGGCTCAAGTTTAAGCAGACATTCCAAAAACTGAAATGGCCAGGTTGAATGGGATGACTCAAGTCTTCAACCCAAATATCACCTCCTAGGAACACTAAGTGTACATACACATCTGAAAGACAATTTGTGCTTAAAAATTAATTCAACTGTATGGAATTAGCAAATATAAATTTTTATCAAATATTTTTTAAGTTTCCTTTGAGTTTTGTCGATAAATTAATTTATAAATGTATGAAATTTATGTTGATATTCACATGTTTCTTCATTTTCTTAAGGGCTTTAACATTATTTTAGCCATTTTAAGAAAAATCAGGGGCTGGGTTGGGGAGAAATGCCAAGTCCTTATTAGGGTCTGGGTTAGGGAGAAATGCCAAAATCCTTATAATTATTATAATTGTAAATGCTCTAAATAAAATGGATATTTTAAACATCCTATATATCATATTCACTGAAAATTCATTAATAAACCAGTAATGCTTATTCACATGTACTACTGCCATGAATTTAGTTAAACAGAGATGGGTGGGGGCTGCAAAATGCCCATGAAACCTTTAAATAATTGGTATATAGACCGGGTTTTAAAACTGTAAACTAATGAGTAACTGATTAGATCAATGAAATTGACAGCAAATATCATAATAAAAGAAAACAAAATAAAAGAACCTTTGTTCAGATTGATTATTCATAGTTATGACTATTTATTAAGCAATGTGTATTGCATTTTCCCAGTCAAGTCACATCCCCAATTAAAGTTCAGAAACAATGACGCTATTATTAACATAATTTATAAGAGTCATCCGAATTGTTTCCATTGAATGCATACTGAATTACATACTTGTTGAACATGTGTAACATAACAACCTATTATGACTGACCTACCGTAAACATGTGATGTGCCAGAGCGGCCATTTTACTCCAGGTGCCCGATTATCTTGAAATCTTTAATTCCAAGTGCAGCATATTAACTCTTGCAGAAGACGTGATTTGGGGCTCATTCAATGCAGAAAGAAAAGTTTTATCTATCTGACAGTGCACTCCTTAAAATAACCAGAAATAATGGAGGAAAAAGAAAAAAACTCACCCATTTCTTCGTTCCTGCTTGTTGTTTGTAGTGCGAATACTGTGGGAAAGGTCATAGCGTCACCTATCCGTTAACTCAAATTCATTGGTTAAAACTAACATAACTCAACGCACAGAGCAAATAAAAATTTTCCATTTTTTTAGAAATGTGAAGCATCAATACCGTTCATTAGCGGGTTACTGACCAGGCCGCAATGGACAGTCGTAGTGACTGGAAACATAACAGCCAAGTACCTATTTCAAACTCGTCATAATTTCTTTATTTTCAAAGGGAAAATGATAAAACTTTCAAGAGGTAAAGAATGGAAAGAAAGCAAGATGATGGTGTAATTTTTATTATCCTGGTTCATGGAAAACTCATCAAAATTAAAGGTTAATTATTGGATTTTCACTTATCTGCCATTGATTACCTATTATGATATCCATGGGCCTCTCTACTGATGGCATACTCATACCTACAGATGGAGGGATGGATTGATCTTGCTGCCTTTGTCTTCAATTTCACTGGTGCAATGAACTGGATGAAGTGACTCAAGTTGATGATTGGACTCAACTAGCTATTTGCTTTCCGAATAAGAAATAGCTTTGTATAAAATCCTGGCAATTGTGGCCTTTGCACAATCTCCACTGCCTGTTTTTTGATGAGTAAACATATCTCCTGTTTTTAAAAAGGCATCCTTCTTCCAATCTGACGGGCTGATGGGTCAGAGAAATGAAATCCAAAGCCTGTTCGAAATAGTCGGTGTGTGTGTTTGTGTGTGTGTGTGTTGTTTGGTCAATGTTTACTGTGAGGAGGCTAGAAGGTGGAAAAATCTGGTTTCTTGCACCTCTGTACAGTTGCCCCCTAGTTTGGTTAGACTGTTGTCTCCTGGCATTTGGTTGGAATATGACTGAAAAGATCCCACTTAACATTCTTCCACACTGGAAAGGGCCGCACGTTTCCAAAGCCTGTGTGGGTTCAGCAGTGAGTTGGAGTGAGCTGCCTGCCTCCAAACTTCAATTCCTCCTCCAGGACGCAATGGTGACCCAAACAGGGTCATCTGTAAAGCCTGGGTATGATCAGGTTTGAGTGATATGGACCACAGACATGCATCACGTCATATCAGGTCTAAGTTTGCTGAAGCAGTCAATGCATTGGCCATGGCATGGTGAGCTGCCTGATTAATAACTCTAGCAATCTTGACTGTTGCCTTGCAAGCATTGTTAATGCCAGATTTTCTTTGAATTGGAAAATTGCCAATGAGGCCAAATCTAACACTGAAGATGTAGCGACTATGTTCCAAACTAGCTTTGATGCGGCATGGAACACATATTTGTTCACTTTATACAACAGTGGAGCAGACATATTAATGGCTGCTATATTTTTGTCAAAGGCTGGGAGATCAGTACTGAAGGCATCTGAGTGAATTTTATACCAGCAAGATGAGAATGTTGCTGGAACATGGCTTTCTGAGAATAAAGTTTTAGAACTTTCCATGTCACCAATTCTACCTGAAAGCAGGCCACTGATCTCTTAATGTGAGCTGACTGAGGAAGGAGCCAGAAGGACAGCATCTCTTCTGCCTTGTTGAGATCTACTGATACTTTTATAGTCTTGAGTAGAAGTAGGGGATGGAGGGCATTCTGAAAGAGCCAACATCCTATAAATTTCCTCGATGGGGGCTTTAAAGCTAAATTCAGTCCATGGTCGGATCTGAGTAAGGCTGATTTAAAGGAATTTGTCACAGCCACTGTAAGTAGAGCACCAATCTGGGTTTGGATGCAATATACTAGTACTCATTAATTTATTTAGATGAGAGTACTATTATTATAATATAACTCATTCATTTTCTTCTTTACTTTGTAAGGGCCGTAAAATCTAAATTGAAGAAAATTTTGAAGACTGAGCAAGAGAGAATGAACTCTATTACAAGACTCAAATATTCTCTCAAGTAAAGTTTTGTGAAACCATAGTTTCACTTTTGACTTGAATTGTGGAGTGCCAAATTCAAGCGTAACAAGCTGGGAAATTCCAGATATGAAATTTGACCTTTGACCTGATTGGACAGATTGGGAAGGCCAAATTGAGTAAAAAGTTTTATCAAAGCTTTTACCATAATATTCCTCAAAGGAATTGCCTCTGGGAATCTTGTTGACGCACACATAATGGTCAACAAATATTGGTTGCCTGACTTGGTCTTAGGTAAGGGACCAACACAATCTACCATAATTCTGTTAAATGGTTCGTCAAATGCAGAAATTGGTTGCAGATGAGCCTTAGATATCTTTTGATTGGGTTTTCCTACAATTTGACAAGTATGACAAGATCTACAAAATTTACAAACATCACTTTTGATTTTCGGCCAGTAAAAGTGAGTCAAGATCTTGTTATAAGTTTTATTTATCCCTAAATGACCAGCCATAGGAGTTTCATGGGCCAAACTAAGTATTTCCTGTCTGTAAGATTTTGGAACTACAATCTGATAGTTCACTGACCACTCGTCATTAGCAGGTACCTCGGGAGGTCTCCATTTTCTCATAAGAATTCAATTTTTAATGAAATAACAGACAGGTACTTCAGTTGCTTCAGTTTCACTAATGGCCCTCTGAAACAAACAGGAGATCTCAGGATCTTTTTCCTGTTCGACGACAAGTGAGTGTCGTTTATCACCCTGATTAGATAAAAGAGAATGAGTATTTAAAAGAGGATCACTGTGATCAATACCTCCTGATTGATCCAAATTAGAAGTGAAAGTGACCTCATCAAAAGCCTGACCAATACATGTGTCAGCTAAAGAAATGTCTTCCTTATCAAAATCATTCTCAAGAGCTTTCTTTGACATAGCTCTAGTAACTGCACAAACTGGGTATAACTCAGGGTATTCTTTTCCAATAGGATCAAAGTTTCTGATCCAAAGAAGGCTTGTCAGTTACAAGTGGATTAACCACAACCTTGTCTCCAGCTAGGTCGTTGCCTAGCAACAAATGAATGCCCTCGACGGGTAAGTTAGACACTATACCGACTGTCACAGGTCCTGAAACTAAGTCTGATGACAAATTTACAGAATGGAGAGGAACATTAACAAAGCCGCACTCTACTCCCTGAATGAGAACACTCTCATTAGAACAGGAGGCAAAATACCTGACACTAAAAGACTCTGAGAAGCTCCTGTATCCCTTAAAATTTTAATAGGGATAGGATTGGCCGAATCACCCAAGAGTGATATAGAACCCTTCGACATGAATGGTTCATAATTCTCCATAATAAAATCAGACTGGGGTTTTTGAGACCCAACAAATGTATTGCTTTCAATACATGACCGTGACCTTGACCTCTTAGAAATAAGAGCATTTGGGATAGGTCTATCTTGATTCTGATGCCTATATTTCAATTTAAAGCAATCAGAAATGACGTGTCCTTTTTTCTTGCAATAGGTACACGTAGGCAGAGACAAGGATTTTGACTAAAGTTTATCAGAAACTTGATTTTTAGAAGTTGTGCCAGATTGAATTTTAGGAGGAGTCGTATTAGGCTGAAATACCTTTCTACCAGTAGACTGCTGAGTGAATGATTTGCCTACAACAGGAACTTTATGAGCTAAGGAATAGTTATCAGCAGCACGAGCAGCATTTTCCAAGGTTTCGATCTCATGCTCATCAAGATACATTCCAATGTCACCATGGACACCGTTCCTGAACTCTTCAAGTAATATGAGTTGTCTGAGACTTTCATAATCTTTATTGACCTTTCTAGAAGAGCACCACCTATCAAAATGTTGTGCTTTTTCCCATGCAAATTCGACATAGGTCTGGTCAGTTGGTTTCCTAGAAAACCTGAATTTTTATCGATAAGCCTCAGGGACCAATGCATAACCCTTCAAAATACAGTCCTTAACCAAATCATAGTCAGCACTCTGTTGTACTGACAGGGATGCATAGATATGACGAGCTCTACCAGTAAGTACACACTGCAATAATAGAGTCCAGTACTCCCTTGGCCACTTGAAACTTTCAGCAACTTTTTCAAAA
Source organism: Megalonaias nervosa (assembly GCA_016617855.1). Taxonomy (NCBI): domain Eukaryota; kingdom Metazoa; phylum Mollusca; class Bivalvia; order Unionida; family Unionidae; genus Megalonaias; species Megalonaias nervosa. The sequence continues at coordinate 17,057 of JAECUM010007233.1, read as the reverse complement.
TAAGGAAAATATCTATCTACTTCCTCTTCCAGAAATGGGGGTACTAACTTGATATTTCTTATAACATCAAAAGTAGGGGAGTGTTTTCCTTTTTCCAACTCTAATTCTTTCATTTTAAGTTGAAATTCCCTTTCATCCTTCTCTCTTTGTAATTGCATCTGTCTCTCTTTCTCCTTTTCTTCAAATTGTAATTGTTTATTTTTCTCCCTCTCCTGTCTCTCCCTCTCCTTTTCTTCAAATTGCAATTGCAATTGCTTCTCTTGCAACTGCATTTGTTTCTCTTTTTCTTCTTTCTGAAGCTCGAGCTTCCTTAACTCTACTTCCATTTTGAATTTCATTTTTAATTCTATTACTTTAATGTCAGTGTCTGTCACAGACTTATTGACTGATGCCAAAACACTTTTATAAAAAATATTTTTCCCCACCAAATATTGGATCAAAATATTTTTAATTTCTTGTTTCGTTAAGGAAGATTTTGCTTCAGAAAGATCATACTTTCTGGCAAGTTCAAGCAACTCATCTTTTTTCAGACTATCCAACTACTCCTGAGTTGGATTAGAAAGAAAAGTTTCCACTTTTGATGTCATTGTGAATAAAAGCCAGTTGTTTTCACTTAAGATTTCAAATAAAGATGTAAAATAGTACTTGGGATTTAAAGACTAGGGGAATTTAAATTTCAAACAGCAATTTTCTGAAATATTTAACCAAAATTCTTATATCCCGGACGAGCCCCCAATTTTCTTCTGTTACGTGTAGGCTTGTACAAATGTAACAGAAGAAAAGAGTGAAAGCCAACAAGCTTTGTATATTTTAACAAAATAATTTATTTTCCTAGAAAACAATGTAAAAATTGGTAAATAGGACTTACAGTTTGTGAATATAATCCAAAATTTGATACTGAGAATGAAAACACAAGTCCCATCACTAAGTAGTTCTATTAGAATCCAAGTTCGAATCTCGACGACACACAAATATGGAAGGTGATGACATCAGATGTGGTCCAATGTATGAATATTAACAATTCCTCAATTGAATCTCAGTCTTTGTTTCCGAATAATTCCAGAATAAATTTCCATCAATATCTTTCAGAATTTTTTATAAGAAAGTCAACTTGTTGAGTTTCCAGGAGAATAAATTATTAAATCCAAAAATCAGATGAAAAACAAACAATCTGGCAACAAATAAAAATAACACCTTGTTCCTTCAAGATGTTAAAACGACTCTGCCAGAAGAATATTAAGAATGCGTATTTAAACCCCAAAAACATCATTTCAAGTCTCGCGAGATGGGTCATGTGGTCTTTTACTACAAGAAAACTATCACGTACGCCAGTGTAACCCCACTTAAAAACCAATCACAAAAAAGCATTGTTTACACATGGTGATCACGCAATCAAAGTATGACCCTAATACTGACCAATCATTTTAACTGCCTGTTTACTAAGTTCCCAACCGAAGATGAACTAGGTTAACTAAAAATAATTTTCATGTAACACTTCTACGTCTTAAACAAACAACACTTGCTAAAAGAAAACATCGAACTACTGAAAAAGAACTTTGAATCCCTTCAATAATCATTACAATAAAATGTAATGAAACAAAAAAAAAATAAAAAATAATTTTAAAACTAACACACAAGCAGTTTAATTACATATACGTAAGAGCGAGAGGTAGTAGAGCTTTTATTCCTAATGTTAATTCAATCAGGGAACATATCTGAAGGAGAAATACTAGTTATAAAATAATAGTTTTTGAGCTGGACTGGTTTTTTTTCTTCTTTATATCAAAACTCAATTACACTGAATAATTTCTGCTGGTTGTGAAAGGTATCTCTTTTTATACTGAAGAATTTCTGGTCATGAAAGGTATCTATATAATGTAGAATTTCTGCTGGTCATGAGAGGTATCTCTAAACAGTAGAACTTCCACTGGTCATCAGAGGCATCTCTATACAGTAGAACTTCAGCTGGTCATCAGAGGTCTCTCTATACAGCAGAATTTCCACTGACCAGAGATATCTCTATACAGCAGAATTTCCACTGACCAGATGTATCTCTATACAGCTGAATTTCCAATGACCAGAGGTATCTCTATAATGTAGAATTTCTGCTGGTTGTGAGAGGTATCTCTGTATCAGACATGGGCAGCTTCCTCCAGGGCATGGGATGGCTCAGTGATTATCAAAGCCACATCATATGATGCATATTAATGGATAAAACCAGGTCATGGGTCAGACTTGTCCCATGGGCCATATTTTGCCCACAACTCCTCTATACTGATGAATTTCTGCTGGTTGTGAGAATTATCTCTATTTATACAGTAGAATTCCTGCTCTCTCTACTGCAGAATCTCTGTAGGTTTTAAGAGGTATCTCTACTACAGAATCTCTGCTGGTCATGAGAGATATCTCTATTTATACTGTAGAATTTCTGCTGGTCAGGAGAGATATTATACAAATAATGAGTTTCACTGTAAAGATTTCTAAGTTTCTTAGAAGATGTAAATGTACAGAACACCTTTTTACCACTGACAGTAGCAACAGACTTAAACCTACAATGTCTTTTTCTGTAAGGCAGTCTTTATGTTTCCATAAATTAGACCAATTTTAAGTATGTGGTAATGAAATATCAAGTACTGCTATTGTCAACTTTGGAAATACACCTGAAAAGATTGCAAGTATGGTATGATGTAGCAAGGGCAACATTATGTTCACCTAAAGGGTTTATATGACACACTTAAGCCATATTATTGATCTCCAGTTCAGTTTCAGAAACTGCAGTTCTAAACTCCATGAGGTCAACGACTTAGTGCTTAATTTCTCAATTAAACATATCTTCATTTTTTTTTTAATTCTTGAGATGTCTGCAAGCATCTGTTTATACTTCTTAAGCGAATGATTGTCCCATTTACCATGTTTTCATTTGGTGGACAACATTTCCAGATGAGATACTTGATCATGTGGCCATTTTACATGAACAACATGGTTGATGTTTTAATCTGAGATAACACCTGTAAAGTGTTAGTCTTGTTCATTTACCTACTCTAATATATCTAAAACCCAGAACCTGACCAAACCTGGTGAAGCTAATGTTTGGATTAGACTGTAACGATTATATTATGTATATTTTGCTAATTTAAGGGAAATCTCAGTCAGAATTATGGTAAAATCACAATGGCTGGGAGGTATTAAGATTCTACTAATTTACTGACGAGAGTGTAAAAAACTTTGGTGTGAAAAGGAACTTACATCGCAAACTTTGTTTTCGGAACTGGAGCTGCATCTTTTCTAGGCTATCACTGTATGATCTACACAATGATGTTGCATGTTCTGTAAATCAAAAAAAAAATTAAATAACATTGTAGAGTACTATGAAGTAATTTATTTTCATATGTATTCATTTCTGGGCAAAAATTAGTTGTATCAGTACTTAAATTTGTGAATTAGTTAATTCTTGTTGCCACAGGGTAAGAATCTACAAATTTACAGCTAGCAAGCTGGGTCTTTACATTTGCAGATCGTAGTCACCATAAAAACCTGTGAAAATTTGCAACTTGTGAAAAAAAATTGAATTCACTTTGTATATCTGAAAAAAAAATGTAAAAACTAATCAGCACACACTCAAATGGCAAAATGAATACAGTACACAACCTTTCCTTAGTGACCACCTTACAGCCAACAGAATATGGTCTCACAAGACTGGAAAATGAGGTCTTTTTTGGCATGTGATCTTCCAAAACAATAGTCTTTCATGATTGGCAATCTTCCAAAGGAGTGGTCATTCATGATAGGACATCTTCCAAAACAAAGGTCATTTATGACAGTAGTCTACCAACATGTGGTCATTCGTGACATACAGTCTTCCAAAACATTAGTCTTTCAAGTCAGCTTACATTATATTGTATTGATATAGAAGTTATGTTATTACATATCTTAATGGAAAGGGATAAAAATTAGAGCCTGAGTTGCCACAGGCTGATGAATTAAAAATTCCCTGACTTGTCCCTGAGAGAGGCAAATTTTCCCTAACCAAATGTTGCATGCCCAATATAGACGCACACACTTTCCATTGGTAAACATATAAAACAAAGGAAATGACCACATTTCTCCAAAGGAAAAGCCAAAGCCTGATGACAAGACCAATCCTACTTTAATAAATTTTATTAATTTTTATATTTGGACAAAAACAACCACCTCCAATTTTGTCAAATTTGAATCATCTACAAGAAAATAACCCTTCAGAACTTGCCCACACTCTCATCAAGATTGAAAACTTCTTCGACTGAGGGCACAGATTATCTGACTTTGCTGAAAAAATGAAAATTTCCTTCATTTTTCCCTCATGGATAAGAAACCTGACAATGGTCTATAAAATAAGGGTCTATCAAGATAGTCCCCCTACCTCTGCAAGATGCAATCTTGTCTCGAGTACAAATCATACCAGCTGTGTAGTCGTGCAGCAACGATTGTGTCTGCTATGGATGTTTTCTTTGAGAATTTTATTACACATAACTATAAAAGGCAATTGTTAACTTTATTTCACTGCTCATTGATCAATATTCCTTACAGGATCATTATATGAGCACCACTGAGTTAAAGTATGTGACATTTTTAGACGAGACCAACCAAGACTGATCCAGTGTGAACTGGACTGAATGTCACATGTTATGTCATTCTGATTAAAATCAGATCTCCATTGTTCTGGGTGAAGATCTCACAGGGGTCATATTCTGGTGACCTTTGAGTTAGCCAATGGAAATGCAGCTATAAAAAATTTGAAAGTGAATCAGATCGTTCAGCACACACTGATGGTCTTCAGTTATACTGCTCAGTCTCTCAAACGTGAAGATATAAGACTTCATCTGATTGGCTGATAAAATTATTGATTATTGGTAAAAACATAGGTCACCAGAACATGATCCCTAAGCAGTTGCTGTCAGATCTTCACGTAGAACAGTGGTGATATGATTTTAATTAGATTGCATTGTATGTCAAAATGAAAACGCTGCGTATTTGAAAAATCTGCTGCTCCTCCTGCAAAGCTAATAACTAGACCCAATGTCTGCTCTTCTTGACCCAGTTTAGTATCCTTGCCTGGCAAGAGTGACTGTAGTACCTCCACATGTCTATACCAATGCCCAATGGCCAGACCACCTGCCGTTGCCTGGCAGGAGTGACTTTAATACATCCCTATTTCTATACCAATGCCCAATGGCCAGACCACCTGCCATTGCCTGGCATGGGTGACTTTAATACATCCCTATTTCTATACCAATGCCCAGTGGCGAGACCAACTGCCATTGCCTGAGCAGCAGAGAGGGTGAACAGACCACTTTTACAATTAAGCCAAAATTTGCTTCAATTACAGGTCTCAATTATATACTATTAAGGCAGACTCCCTTCTCTTACATAGTGGTGGTCTCACCCTCTCTGCTGCTGTCAATTTAAAAAATTTATTTATTAATTATTATGTCAGAATAATCAGATTACCGTGACGTTACGAATTTAGAATTAAAATAATAACTGTATTAATAAAATGATAACTATAAATGATTTATGGACACTCACTCGTTTTTTTTATTACCTCGACTGTAACAAAATTACGGATCGTAAAAGCATTAATTATTTCCACAACAAAATGGTTTTCGATAAACAAGGAAATCAGCATTACTTCATTTATCCAGAAAAATTTATCAGATTCAGGTACATCAACGATGAGATTGTGCCTATCATTGGTGCTAAAAATATTTTTAATGATACTACTGATCATTATGTCAGATTTATATTTGATGAAGAAATGAAACGACGAAACTATCTTTTCTGCGAACCTGAAGAATTTATAGAAAAACAAATTGGTAGACCACTCTCCGAAAAAGAAAAAAGTATGAGAAATACTGTGATAGAGGATGATACTCGCAGGAAAAAAGAGACGGAAGAACAAGAGCAAGAAGAGCAAGAACGAAGAAACAATTACTAGAGAATATTTTATTGGCCCTGACATTATCAGAGTGTTGATCTACTATTGTTCATTTATGTGCTTGTGAGTATGTGATTTTTATCAGTTCACCCTCTCCGCTGTAATTAAACCATTATCATATTAATAATGATTGGTGAACCTCACTCAGCTAGATTAGCTTGAGAGCGACTAGAGGCAATCAAGAAATATCTACCTGTCCGTGATTCTGTCAGACAAAAATTACAGGTGCATCAGGATCTCAAAGAAGGATTTGCAGAAGCTGCAGAAGAATTATTTAAACCTATTACAAAAACTACTGAAGGTATTCTTCCTGTGCTGGAGAAAACCACTGAGGTGACTGGAAAAATAGCAGAGCGAACTAAGAAAACAAAAAAAATTCTGCGAGAACTTTCAGGTGAGACAGCTGCGGCTCAGCCAACTTGAGAAATACTTGAAGGAATTGGCAAAGTTCGTGCTGATATAGGTGATATAAAAGATCGTGCACCAGGACCAAAACCAGAATCAAAGAAAAAAGCTAAAATAAGTGATAAATTTACCAATGCTGGTATTAATGTCATTAAAAAAAATGTTAGGGACGTAAATGAATTATCTGCACTTGCCATGGCAAGTTTTGACAATAAATTTTTTTTATTAAAACCCAATTATATTAATAAACCTGTAGATCGTGAGACCTGGTACAAATGGATATTTCATATATACCATGGCATTGATTATGTTTGAACAGATGATACAAGGTATATTGCATTTAGTGATGGAATAAACAACTATCTTTCACAATTACAATGACAACAACCTCCTCAACCACAACCATCACAACAACAACTATCACCACCGATACAAAAACTAAAAGAATTACATCAAGACCTACAACAACGACAACAACTACAACCATCACAACAACCTCCTCAACCACTACTACCAGTAACTACAACTATAGCAGGTAAATTTAAGCCTGAGGGTATTGCCGCTATCAAGGATCCAGACCAGGTAATAAATATTGCAACATACGGATATAATGATGTATATGTAACACCTGAATATGTTAAGAGAATGAGGAGTGATAATTGGATTTCAGATGTACATGCCGTCACCAATGATCTTGATCGGGTCAAATGTAATGATGAAAATTTTATTAGATTCAAACAGAAGGTAGAATGGAGAATAAAATAAGATACTGAGTTCTCTGAAGAAAATTTCTATGATGTCCCCAGTGCAACTGGAAGCGGTATTGGTACAACAGGAAGTGGCCTTGTTACTTGTCCAGGTAATGTCCTTGCCGATGTTGATTGATTAGAAATTCTGATTGGTGGAAAACGAGCTGGTAATAATTCTCCAGAAATCATTAATGAGATAACATCAATTTGTCAGTGATTATTTACAGGTGGTATCATGGACACTAATGTGTATTGGTCCCTCATAAATGAAATCGCTGATGATTATTATAGTGATTAAACAGTTAGATATAATTATTATAATAAGATGATTATACATACTGCTCAAGGTGGACCAATTATTGTCAGGGTGATAAATTCGCGATTACCAGTATATAAAGCAATCTATGGGGATGGACTCGGTGATGTTGTTCAGGGTTTATTCAGAAGGATAGCCCCAAAGGCAATACCGATTGCAAAACCACTAAGAATGAAAGCTATTGACGTTATTCGTGAAAAAGGTATTAGTGCTGTTGGTAACGTTGCCAGTAAAGCATTCTCTGCAATCAAGGATAGATTAGCACAATTAATACGCAGACCGCAAGCGGTTCGACCTCAGCCATCAGTAAAATTACCCAGCACCTGAAGTGATGCCTGCAAACATTAGTAAAATAATAAATCAAGCTGCAAATAAAAAATTAGCGTCACTGGCTGGTGAAAAAGAAAAAAATATAACCGCTAGTCTGGTAGCAGGAAGTGGTTTTCATGTCAAATGATAACAAATATAATAAAGATGTTCAAACGCATATCTGATCCCGCATTCGATATGGACGCCACCAGTTCTCAAAGATGAATCTATACGCGATTATCGTATTATTCTTATGACGCACATGTACCTGACGAGCGTGTAAGAATCAAATTACAAGTTCAGGATACAAGCAGATATTTCTTACCCACTGAAGCATTCATCGAAGTCGAAGGTAGACTTTTAAAATTAGATAATACAGATTATGGAATTGGTGATCGAGTTGGTTTTGTCAATAATGGTATTATGGCGTTATTCAAAGGTGCCGCATATATAATTGATGGACGATAGATTGAGAATTGTCATGACAATATCGACGTTGCCACAACAATACTTGGTCTCGCAAGACACAGCGATGATTACTCAAGATCAGCTGGTCCATCAATGATGTTTGTAAAAGACACAACTGATCAACCAGAAAACAGAAATGTAACATTAAATGCAGCTGAGGATACAGTTGTATCAATGAATGAAAATTTTAACTTGGGATTCGCATCACGCCGAGCAATGCTGGGCAATGACAAAAGATTTTCATGCGCGATTCCGTTGTCACACATCTTTGGATTCTGTAGGAATGTCAGAAAGGTTATTTTTGGAGCCAAACACACAGTTGTACTTGTACGAAAACCCATGGACAATGATGCAATATGGCACACTGCAGGAGCTGATGATGCTGCAACTAGAGCACTTCATGGAAAAGTAATACTGACAAAACTTTCATTGTGGATGCCAGTAATGACACCGTCGTTAATCGAAGAACAACGTTTACTCGCTTTTATGGACAGCGGCAGTAAATCAACACTTTCATGGCTAACAATGACCACGGATTCTATCCAGAGTAACATTAATGGGTTATTCACATGGCAAATAGCATCACAACGAGGTATCTCTGCGCCGCGACACATATTTGTTGCACTTCAAGATGTTACACGAGTAAACTCACAAATACGAAGTATTATGATATTTGACAAACTCGGTGTTTCCAAGGTTTCTTTGAGAATAAATGGACATCAAGAACCAGCCGAGGATATTTTGTTAAATTTTAAACAAAACAGTGTTGCACGTGCGTATCATCGTCTAATGACATTCATGGGACGTGATCAAAATGTTGATACTGGTTTACAAATATCTCAGCGGGATTTTACAATGTTGTATCCGATCTATTACATTTCGCTGGAACACTTGGATTTATCTAGGCAATCTGTTGTTGATATATATTTTCGAGCTCATGTTACACAAGGACCTATTGCTAATTACAGAGCAATCGCCGTCATACTCAGCAATAAGACAATGTTACTTGAAGGTGCTGGTGGTCGAATGAGAGTCATTGATGTGCCAGTAGAAAACATGTAATTAGATCATGAATAAAATTATAAATGTCATATCAACATGTTAGTGTCAGTCTGACTCCTGGTCAGATTAAGAAACTGCAGTTGGCATCAGCGAAGCGATGTGGAGTAAAAATATCACTAGCGCGAGAACAAATCACAGGTGGTTCAAATAAACTGTCGATGACAGAACGCCAGTTCAAGTATTTCAATGAAGCCAAACAATCAAAGAAAGGTATACAAGTAAATCTTTCTGCAGGTGCCATCAAAAACATTGCTAAGACAGGTGGTATATTTCCACTTCTTGCAACTATTCCGGGAATAATAGCCGCTGCAGCCCCAGCTGTTGTAAAAGCAGCTGCGTTAGGTGCAGTTGGAACAGCTGCTGGAATGGCATTAAAGAAAGCAACAGGGAAAGGATTAAAAAAAAGAAGACGATGATCCCGAACAGGTCTAGGTCTGAGACTTCCAGGAACTCGATACGGGAAAGGATTAAGAATTCCAGGGACTTGTTGATTTTCCCTTTTTTCCAATTTTGATTTACTTGATGCTGCTAAGCAACAAAATATAAAAAATTTCAGAGGTGTTTTTATGGGTGATCAATTACCACACAAACCAAACAACGTTGAAACCGGAATAATCAACCTTGATAAAAACTCTGGTTGTGATACTCATTAGGTTGCATACGCGATTGATCCATGTGGAATTATTTATTTCGATTCGTACGGACTGGCACCACCAAAAGAATTACTAAAGTATGTCAATGGTGATTCTATCACTGGCAACATTCCGATCTGGTATTCAATGTTACCAACACAAACATTAATGGATCCACCAATATGTGATGTGAAGCACTAGCAGTACTTGATGCTGTATCAAGATCAGCGAAACCACCTCATAAAGCTGTACACGCATACACCAGTAACACGTGCACGAGTTCTGTTTTAAATAATCACTAATAATATTATGGTAGATATTTACGGAAGATCAGCTAAAGCCCGAACAACGTTCGGAACCCAACAAGCATCAGATGAAAATTTACTCAAGTGGCAGATCAGTGATGAATTATCTGACCTGCTCAATCATGCCAACGTTGATCCAAACGAACTTGTTATATTTCAAAACCGTGAAGGAAAATTGAACACGAGTAATATTTCAATCAATGATATTATTATTCGTAGTTGATTATCGCGAGAAGGTCTTATTGCTGTATATGACAAAGAGGGCGAACTTGTTCCTAGTGGTATTACTGCAGTGTCGATCAATGATAGGTTGTCAACAGTCGGTGATACCATGCATGGCGCTCTCAACATGAACAATAATAAAATTATTAATGTAGGAGAACCAACAGATAATCTCAACGCTACAACGAAGAAATATGTCGATGATAAGGAAATTCCAGTGACAACTTCATTAGCTACAATCAATGATGGAATGATCACACTCAAAACTGATCTTACTAATCAAGTACAACTGTTTCTGACTTTTCGTGGAAACGTAAACTGAACCATTAATGAATTTTTTGGAAGTCCACCAACCGTTGACATAAATCTTACCAATATAAATGCAAGAATCAACGATATTGTCAGTGGAATTCCTAATATCATCAATAAAACTAATCTCGTTAAAATTCCACACAAACAAATTAGCAGTATCGTGTACACAGTATCATCAGGATCATCAACGTGGACACCGCAAAATAACTCTATCAAACATACTGCGGAGGTCATTGGTGTTTACAGGCTGTCTGTGTTTAGTTCTGCAAAATTTAGGATATTTACTACATTTCCATGGCATCATTCAACAGATAATTTTTCTGGAACTGTATCTGTAGTGTTAAATAAAGATACCGAAGAAATATTTATACTGGAACCATCTGATAAAAAAATAACCACAGCGTCTTACTGGTGGTGTCTGGAATTTGTAGCTGAAACACCTCAATTAATTACTTAATATAATATGATTGACGTTCAGCAATACAGGTACAATCAAGTATGTGCGTGGCAAACTAAACTAAAAAATATCATTGACGATTACACAATAAAAGTGAAAAAATATCGAAGACGCGTGGTTGTCGTTGATATAGTTGTCTATTCAATTTCTGCACTTGTTGCTGGAACCGGAGTAATATTATCAACATTGACAGTGTCAGTGACTGCGCCTGTAGTTGTAACGATTATCGTTGCATCCGCGACAACTATTGCGGGTATTTTTACTATTATGGCAAAGAAGATAGATACATGCACGAACACAAAATTACACGAGTATGTGGTAAAATTGCATACATCAACACCAGCATATTCCAAACTATCATCGCTGATCTCGGCGTTCAACGATGGCAGAATATCCGATGAAGAATTCAGCGCGATGGTGAAAATCTACAATGAAGAATTTGACAAAAGTATTGAAGAAATCAGGGATTTAGAATGATAATAGTATAATAATGACCGAGTCCGTGACTATGTCCTCGACTGTGTCGAGGGAATTATTACAACAGATCATCACTAATACTGCTCCGGTAAGAACTACAATGATATCAGTGAGTTCAACTAATCCTGAATTCAGCATTAATTTTCTGACTGCAATTCCAGCAAAGGAAATAGCATTAGCGCAATTACGAGTTTATCACAGCTGGCCAAATATTAGATCAAAATCGTTTGGTGGACTTCAGCCAAATAATTCATTAGTATTTGCAAATAAAAACAAACCTGATGGAACTCCTGATTGGCAAGTAGTCAGTATTCCAACGGGAAGTTATCAAATCGAACAGATCAATGAAGAATTCCAGTCCAGAATTAAATCCATTACAGGAAAAGAATCAAAGATAGCCATTACTGTTCAGGAGCCAACGCTGTCATTGGCTATCGAAATATTATCGCCTGATTACGCCGTGGACATATATCAATCTTCAATCAGATCAGTATTAGGATGGCCTGAAGTCCTGCCGGTTTATACAGGGCCACCAGAACCATGACGAGATGAATTTCTCACAACTGAGCAAAAATTACTGAAAATTCCAACTTATCGAAATAACCATCCGTGGTCCATTGATAGATTTTTCATTGATGGACAAGAAAAAATTCCTTTATTTAAGAATTCCAGGAAGAGAAGCCACAGCAAGTTTGGATTTATGCATTCTCGGTACTACACTGCTGCTAATGATAGATGAATCTAACTGGGTATTTACCAATGTTAAAATTTTAATCGATTTGATGCAAAATTACAACGAGGACATAAAAAACAATATCATAGAATCAATCCAACATCTGAATCAAATATTAATTAATTTCGAGTATACTAAACATGTTATAGTCAAAAATATATATAAATTTTTTACAGATCCAGTAAGTATAAAATACGAGATTGAACAAATTGAAAATTCATATAAAAGACATAAAATCGGTGAATCAAGGCAATCAGTAATTGATCTCGTTAATGTGAATTTTCCAAAAATCCTTGAATCATGGAAAAAAATATGTCCACTGCCAGATATTCTCAAATACAATAATAATCGTTACAATGAAGGTCGTCACATTTTGCCGGGCATCATCAATATCACATCAACGATCACAGTCAATCTAGTGTGTGACGTCATTGATGGTAGGTATCAAGCTGACCTCGAAAAATCCAATCAAGCCCAGCAGGGATATATTTTGTATTCATTTACCCCTCAAGGACCCCCCCGGCTATTTGATTGTATCAGAACCAATCAACGTTGTTTATCTAAAATGTCATAATCCAATCTTATCATGGATACATTTTAAACTTACTGACCAAGCTGGACACTTGCTCGACCTTAGGTCAGAAACATTGAATATAAATCTGTATGTGCGTTTGTAAAATGTGATCGTTGTAACATAGTTACGGAAAACACCAAGCAAAAAAACCCAAACAAAATGTCAGAATAAAATAATTTTTTTTACCCCTGTGATATAATCACGAATTTGATCAGGCTCAGAAATGAATTATCCATCTTGTTTAGCTGGTACCATGTTACAGGTGACACTATTGGTTTCGTTGTCAATGTCACTACAGTCACTTTCACCATGGGTGCTATTAGAACTGGAGTCAAACTCGTCGTTATCTTTCGCCAGTAACTCTTCCGCAACTTCATTTGCAGACATAATATCTCTCAGCTGTTTTATACGAGCGTGTACAAGTCTTTTTGTTTCGTATTTGTGAGATAATTCTGACCTAACATTTTCGATGTACTGTGAAAGGGGAACAAATAATTTCACCTGCGTATCTGTAATTGCTGCCAGCGACTGTAACATTGCCTGTTGGATTAACTTTATGAGTCTATAATCAGAGGGCAGCATGTATCTATTTTCTGATTTCGGAGATTGTAATGATTCAAAATCACGCATAATTTTTTTAGGATCAAGTTCATCAGATATTTTTATACCGTCTTGTTGTAATTGCTTAATAGCAACATAATAGCATTAATATTTTCGTGATTCATGATATGATAAGTATTTGTTTAAATAAAAATATTTCTGAATAAAAGTAAAAATATAAATACATATACCATAACATTTTGGAACGACTATGGGAAATATTATTATAACTCAGGATAACTTTAATGGAGACAGTGTTTGCTTGATGGAGTTATTTCTGTTCACTGTGTATAACGAAATTTGATCTTCTGTTTGAATTTCTTCGAAAATGTTGATCTTCTTAAATTATTTGCAACAAAATGTACTGAAGGTATGCAAATGTCAAAACATCTGGCAGCAGCATTCATCAGTGGGAAAATTATTTCTTCATCTGTCTCTGTATTTGTAGATATAACCGACCTGGGAGTCTTAGAATTAATACCAGTATTACCTGATATACAATTCTGACTTTGTGTAACAACACGCAAATTATTTTAAAAATTATCTTTCGGGTTTGAATTAATGTGATCGATCACAAATCCGTCTTCGATGAACCCATGAAAACACTCGAACATGAACCTATGGGAGTAATATCTTTCTTTTCCAGCACGAAAACTGAGATAACCAATACCATTGTCAGAACCGAGTGGTTTTTTCCGTTGACAGTGCCTGATGATACCATCTCTGGATGCTTCATAATTTTTAATTATTGGATGCTTCACAAATTCATTTTGCTTCATTTATATAGTAATATTATTTGTCTAAATGATTATTTTGAAAATTTAGCGAGATAGTCTTCGGTAGTTTTTATGGGAGATTCATTATTATATTTCTTATCATAATATCGTTTCAACTCTCTATATCTTTTACCACCACAATGTACACACAACTGGGTTTTTCCTCATACACCAACACCACATCGTAAACACGGTTTCGGTCCTAGACTCCCTTGTGAAAACTTTGCATGTGATGACCACTGAATTCAGGATTTATTACAGCGAAGTGAAAATCCTATCATTAACCACTTGCATTTGTTCTTTGCTTGTATCATTATATGTATAATTAAAGTTTAATTAAACATATATTTTGCCATAATTATAGTATGGAGGAATTTGAGAGATTATCCACAACTGAACCTTCCAGAACAAGATTCAATCTTGACAAATTACCAAAATCTAAATTTAGTTTTTCGATGCAAGATCTAGCTTTGATAAATAGCGATATAACTGATCGTATCCATGAAGCTAAAAAAGAATTTTGCAACAATGGTGTGGCTCATACTTGGTCAACATTCAGAATTATTGCCAACACCAGCGGTGTTGTAGATGTCAGAATGCATGATGAACGACGAAGAAATATTATCAACTATCTCGACAATCAGCGATATATTATTCTGGCAAAATTTATTGTGCAGACAGATGATGACACTTGGATTATCCATGATAAACGTGACCCTGTACGACTTCATACTGGAAATAATACTGTCATATTAAATAAAAAATCCAAACCAGGAACATTGACTGGTATTGATAAACCGCATTGTGAACGAACGTATCCTTTAACTGCAGTTGTTTATGTGATATATCTGTTAAATGATAAACCTAGCATTAATAATCTCAAACCAATGAAATTGTCCTTGACAGAGTCAAGGCTAAATTGTGTAGCTGAGCAAATTATAGAACATTTCTCAAAAGCAATACGCGGAAATGGTCTAACAGATCTAAGACGTACAAAAATAAATGCATGGGCAGCAACAGTTAAAGATACCGGAGCATCTATCAGCGACGTTGCTAAGCTAGAAAAGAAATTAAAATTCCCAATAACAGTGAAGACACTAACCGGAGAGATTCTGTATGCGTTGAAATATACATGAAGAGGAGCTCCTATAACGATCATTGATCATAACGCACATGCATGGACATCTGCAGTAACAATATTTCCACAAGATAGAATAGTTAAATTTTACAGCGATTATATATTCAACGCCATCAACGATATTAGTAAGAGTGATCCTGTGTCTGTGTGGCTATTTTGAATTTCAGAATCCATATATTATGATCAGTTTGTATGACCTAATGGTGAAATTTATCGTGAAGAATCACTCCACGAAGAAATGAAAAATACTGCTCGGAAATACACTCCCTTTGATTTTATCAGGAACGAAGTCAAGGTTGAACAATTACTAAATAATTGTTTCACCATTCCATTGGTTGCTGCCCATGCTGCTCAGGAGAAAAATTCGTGGAAACCGGCATGATTGGAATTTCTCGTTGATGTCCAGTGCAGTTGTATCGAATACAGACAAGGCGGATTATGGAATACTAAATACGATCATAAAGATATTATATCGGTTGATATGGTAGCGTGTCATCCTGGAAGTTTTCTTGGATACGGAGAATATTCTGAATACTTTAAGCGATTTGGACATCCCATACACGAGATGACCAAAGTTGCAATAAATGGAATCTTACCAAATTTTGACTTAACTGGATTTGCTTGTATAGAGTCATTTGAGTTTGCAAAATATCTGCATCCAATTATTTATGTTTGGTTTGGAAGACATTTCTCAGAAAAATATTGGGCTCCAATAGTACTATTACAATATATGCTTGATACTGGAATTTTAGTGTCGTTGAACATGAACAAAGTCATTATATCGTATCATCTGCAGAAACAAGTTTGGTTACCGCAGCAAAAGATATATTCTCTGACAGAGAATCCAGATGAAATCCTGATATGATTGATTATGAAAATAAAATTGCAAAAGATCTTGGTAGGAAAATAATTGGTAAGTTTACTCAAGGAGGATCATATGATCATAAACGAATGTGTGCAAGATTAATTATGGACGATACTGAACTTGATTTTATAATTGCTGATACAACGGAAAAAAACACATTTGTGAGTCGGAGTAATGCTTATTTATCAGACGGGTCTAAATTAGGTACCATAGTGACTTATATTGATGGTGAGTCACCGCAATTCACTCATTTAAGATCTTCGATGCTCGCTTACGTTTCTATAAATTTATTATCGATGATAAACAGATTTCCTTGTTATGCTGTTAGAGTTGCTATGGATTCATTTTATATAAATAGCGCGTACACTGATTTGATAAAACCGCTACTTGGCAACAACGAATGGGGATCATGGAGAATAGAACAAGAAAAATTACTTGATTATTCCGAATCTGCAGATGTTAAAATTGCGGAGACATATTACAGCAATGACAATCAAATATTAAAATCATCAGCACCATCTGTGTTTGATCCCGTGGCCAGACATAAAACCATTTATCTCAATAGCCCTTGAGGTTCTGGAAAAACAACACGTGCCATTGAATTATTTCGTTGGAGTTTGAACAACTCTGTTGATATGATTGTGCTGACACCTACACACAGACTAGCCAGAGAAATAAATGAA